>JBBIGC010070410.1:0-10729 GCA_037576955.1 Lepidarchus adonis
AATGACTGTGTTACTGCGTCCCACCTCAGCAGTGATGGAGCTGAGAGACCTGCTTCTGCAGTTCAATAACCCGACCACGTTCAAAAAAGGAAAGTGTTTTTTGCTTTTGCCATCAGGACGTGACAGTGTGACTACAGTTTTTCCACATTTTTGCACAGATTTGGCCTTTTAATGACATGTGGTCCTAAAATTTTGATCAGCTGTGAAACAGCCTGTTTTAGTTGTTAATAAATTTGATTAAAAAAGTGTTTTATCTCACTCCCGTTTCTTCTTGTAGATGTTGAAGCTCTACTTGGAATCTTGTTAAGATCCAACCATGAAACATATGATTTTTTTGCCATTTGACAAGTGGTTGAAAAATTAAAAAAAAGATAAATTTACACTTTTCTTTGAATCTTTCATAGTAATGGCACAAGCATGTTATTTTTCTATTAAAGTTTACTGAAGTTGAAAGTGTTGTGTACAACACTGGAGCAGTTGATCAGGCCTTTCTCTGGATGTTTGGCTGCAGGCGAAAGTCTAGAAAGAGGTTTTCCAGGCGGTTCATGGATAAAGGACGAGTGTGAATACTGGTAATGGAAGCAGGTTTGTGGAATTAGGGATGAAAGTCACGTTTCCACTACGTCTGGCGATATGAAACATGTCTACTGCTTGCTCCACTGGTGCATTCTGGGCTGTTTCAGTCATTAGTCTCTGTAATAGCCTCTGCAGTATGTATGGAAAATTGAAAATATTGTTTTTGTTGATTTGTGTTTGCTTAAGCTTATTTATTTATTAAAGTCTGAGAAAATAAGTGAGTTCAGCCAACAGAATGAATAAACTTCATGTGATTCTCGCTGTGTTTTCCATACAGCAGTAAGCTGAGGAGTGGAGGGATATTTCTCAGGTATGAATTAATTTTAGGTTTACACCTGTTCACTTTATGATTGTGTCCTGATCAGAATTTAGCCACGTGTGTTTACACTCTACTCAGAAGTGTGTGTTCGACCAAACTGAAACCCCTTTGCTGTGGCAAATACACAGATCAGCCATAACATTAACACCCCTTTCCAAATATAGTGTAGGTTCCTGCTGAAACAGCTTGGTCTGTGGTGTTCTGTGTGTTCTGACCTCTTTCTACCAGAGTTAGGATTTGCATTTTGTACAACAGGAGCTGCTCTTCTGGCCTTCACATGTGTTACGGAGCCTGTGTGTTGTTTTTCCTTCGATCACTAACTGCTGTACCACTTCCTGCTTCTAGAACCTCAGTTTCTATAACTGACTGTTCACTTACTGCCTTGAAAAATACTGAAAAATCCCCCTGATGGGTGCCATTGTAATGAAATAACTAGACAGTCAATTTCGTTCACATCATGCATCAATGGTGTTAATGTTATGGCTGATCATTGTATGTCTGCTGCTTTTTCCCGCTTTTTCTGTTCTGTTCAGAAGAAAATTGCAGGTACAGCACAACACAGTCTATGTTTACAAGAAAAACCGGTTTAGAATAATTGTATTTTTTGCAATAAACACTGTGTTGTAGTGAGATGGTGAAAAATGGGAGGTCAAGTTTAGCTGGAGCATCATCCAGCATGTCTATGGGATTATCATCGCACTCTGAGGAGATACGCATGGCGTGAGATGAGATGAAGTGACCACAAATGTGCATTAAGTGGTGGTGGTCTAGAGGGTGGTCTTGTCCTTAAGCAGAACAGAACAGAACAGAACAGGGACGAGTGTTTAGGTGTGGAATGTGTCTCAGACAGATGGGAGTGTTTACACTGCTGTAACGTAGCTGGAATGGGGCTCAGTGAAGATTCACTGGGGGGTGGATAAGAAGTAAAATGGCTGTTTGTGTCTCTGTGTCCATTCACCTATGCTGTAAAGAAATGCCAGATGGAGCCATTTCACATCAAACACACTTTGCATTATGGGATCATTTTGGAATATTATTGGAATTGCACAGATATTTGTAACTGTATAAAAAATCTGTCTAAACTGTCCTTGTGATAATGGGATACTTGTGCTGTGTGTGTGTGTGTGTGTGTGTGTGTGTGTGTGTGTGTGCAGTGTGAAGCAGGCCCAGGCAGTGCTACTGGATAAAGCTCTTATCAGAGGAGTAAGAGGCAATAAAATCACTAATATTCTGCTGAAGCACATTGAGAGAGAGAGGAAGAGATTGCAGTTCATTCCCTACACCGCACACTCACAGCCGTCCTCCAGCAAGGCCTTCCACACCCAGCACGGCCAGTACACCCTCATATACACACCAGGTCAGTATATATATGTATATATTGTGTGCCTGCAAATGTGTGTATAAATTGAATCCTCCTTTAGTAACTGTAACTAAGTGCTCATTTTCAGTAACTGCAATATTTTGGGATGTTTGTATTGAATTCAGTTGTCTCTTGTCTGACTTGGGGTGACCAAGCCTCACACTTGACTGCACACATTTTGTTAGAGGTGACACAGAAACTTCTTTTTGGGATTGGACCAGACAGACTAGACTTCACACCCCACATACAGATCGTTATACTTGCCCATTTTTTCCTGTTTTCAGCAAAACTTTTAGAACTGACTGTTCTTGGTACTTGGTGCCTAATATATTCCCTTCCCCCACATGTGCCATGAACCAGATAATCAGCGTTATTCACTTCGCCTTCAGTGGTGTTCATTTTTATAATAATAATAATAATAATAATAATAATAATTTGAATTTATATAGCGCCTTTCACAAACTCAAGGTCGCTTTACATTGCAAAAAGTAAATCAAAACCAAAAATAAAATTTAAACAGTTAAGACACAAAACAGAGACAAAAAACAGCAGAAAAGGAAATTAAGAGTGAGTGGTGGAATAGCACAGGTTGAATAGATGTGTTTTGAAGAGGGACAGAGAGGACATTTTATGGGTGGTCATTAATTTTTGTTACATTTACATTCATTCATTTGGCCAAAAGCGATTTTTCAGGTACAGGATAAGTTATTATTTTTAGGATTAGCATTAGTTGCACTGATGTGAGGGCTACAAATAAGTTAAACACGTTCCTCTTAGTCATAGAATACAGTGCTACAACAGTGCAGATGGCAAGTTCTACAACATTACTTCCTGTGTGAGAGGCTAGAAAGAGAATAACACATTCCACGTAATCATTAGGTGCTTATAAGCAAGTCTATCACAGATGGCATGTGCTATACAGCATGAACAACATGAACTATTAGAGTCCAGGACATTCTGCTTTGTCATTAAATGTTTTACGTCATGAGCTGTAGTTACATAATTATCAAGAGTACTTAAAAAGAAAACAGGACATTCCTCCTTATCAGTAAAAGCAAGATATAATTCCAATACATTAAATTAAAAGTACAAGTGTTGCAAGTAACATGACCAATAAGTATGAAATTAAACTTTTGTGTAGATTGGTCATGTGTATCTTCTTGGTTTAGGTGTTGAGGTAGGCACGGAACAGTTGAGTCTTGAAGAGCTTCTTGAAGGTAGAGTTCTGTGCAGTTCTGATGTGTCTGGACAGCTTGTGAGGGAGTGATCTGGTGGGTGTGTAGGTCTGGATGAGTGTTTCCATGTTCCTGGGAGCAGATCTGTTGATGATCCTGCCAGGATCCAATCATCGGCTGGTTGAAGATCAGCCTAGCTGCTGCAGTGGTCAGCAGAGAGTTGCAGTAGTCCAGACGGGAGAGCACCCGTGCCTGGACTAGGAGTTGAGTGGAGTATTCTGGAAGATATGGTCTGAGTTTGTGGATGTTGTAGAGAGTGAATCTGCAGGATCAGTCAGTTGGTCACCCTGGGGCTCTTTGCAGTGCTGGTCGGTGTAATGACCGATGGGCCGAGCTGGAGGGAGATGTTTTGATGTATCGTCGGGTTGGCTGGGAAGATGTGGAGCTCGGTCTTGGACAGATTAAGCTGAAGGTAATGGTCTTTCATCCAGCATGCAATGTTTGGGACGCATGGTGTGATTCTGGAGGACACCTTGTCGTCATCTGGTGGGAAAGAAAGGTACAATTGAGTGTCGTCAGAATAACAATGATCAGAGAAGCCGTGAGAATTGATTACTTTGCCAGGTGATGTAGTATAGAGTGAAAAAAGATTGGTCCAAGCACCGATCCTTGTGGGATGCTGGTGGTCATCAAGAGAGGAGCGGATATTTCATCTCTCCAGGATACCTCGTAGGACCTACCTGTAAGGTAATGTTTTGTGTAATTAGCATTAGCCTTTAGCCATAACAGACACACACACATACAGGCTCTGGTGACTTAATATGTTATTTAAACATAAAACAAAACATAGGGCAGTTAATTAAATAAGGTTAAGGTTATTAGAAGTGTGTGCCAGCAAAAGGGGATCTGTGTCAGTTACTGTTGCTAAACAAAACCATCAAGAAAACTATGGGGTGATGAGCACTTGTTTGTTAATTGGATAGGTTGGCTTTTGGGAGGGTTTGATTAAAATAAAAAAAAATTGTCACCAAGAAAGTGGTGGTGGAGGGTGAAATTTAGAGTGAGCTTTCTTGCATGCGCATGAAATGAAAGCTGGAAATGCCAAATCCACAAGAATTGTTAATCCTGCATTTGGGATTAGATTTTTCCCCCTCTTTTCAGTTCCAAAAGCCTAAATTTAATGACATGACCCCATACACCTCAGTCTGTATTTCTGTGTGAAAGCTCCAGCCACCACCCAGACACAGCCGTGATCTTGTTTTCATAATTTGGACTTCTGCAGTGAGATAAGGTTATCGCTGGGTAAATTTGGGTCTGGCTCAGAGTGAGACTGGCTCAGATAGGCCATTGTAGCAGATTCCTGCCATTGTTTGCCTTGGCCCACGGGTGTAGGTGCAGTAATTACAAGATGGATGTGGGTTGCTAATGTGAACCACTGTGCTAGTCTCCATGACCTCATAGCATGTTAGAGTGGCCAACAAAGTGGGGGGGAGGTTCTGCACCTTCAGATAAACATACAGTGAAGTCTCAAAGTCTGAAACAGCATTGAGAATCAGATTTTTTTTGTTTGAACCCTGAAATGGATGGATGCAAAATTGCGGTTACTTCCAGTGTAGAGAAGTGAAAGTACACCTTGTACACATCTACTTGTAGACAAAACATGTATATTGGCAGTTTAAGGACTTTTTTGGCAAGCTGTCCAGTGATGTAATGGCAGTTTCGAAAAAGAAACCTTCTCTATGCTGCAGTGTGCAATACAGCTTTATAGGGACAGAAAATAATGTATTCAGTACATCATACCAACAACACTAATCAAGCTATCAACGCGGCTAACAATGGAGGATGTGCCCATTGTTTTGCTGGTTAAAATTGTTTGGCTTGTACAAAGGTATTTACAGCCGCTGTAGAGAATTGGTTGAAGGACACGCATGAAAAATTACAAAAAGCAAAGGAAAGCTTGAGCACAACAAGAAGGCGTTTACATTTTCACCTCCTTGTGTTGTAGATGGATGTCATACATAAGGTGTTCGTTTCACTTCAGACATTTTTGGGATAAGGAGGCAATTGTATTGGGGTGATAGACACACTTCATTTTGTATTTTCCATGTAATGGTCTCATTGTGTACAAGTGCCTTATATTGGGGCCAAAACCAAAAGACAACCTTTCTCAATGTGGCATCAATTTCAACATTCTGTGGGAATAAAAAGCTTCTATTGACAGTAAGTCATTCCAAGTTCATCATTCAAACAGCCATGAACACACGACGTCACTTAATGGACAAGCAGTGTCACCTGGACACGGCGCCTTTGGGTCGGTGGCAGTCAGTCAGATGTTGCTCGTGAACTTGGTCTCAAAGTGTGATCAGCAGATTTGCATCAAGACACAGAACTACTGACAGAGTTCATGACAGATCCAGGAGTGGAGCCCACGAGTGACAGACCGCAACGATGACCAGAATCTAAGAACCTATGCACTCAGACATCGTTATGCAACTGCCACACAGCTGCAGCCCTGCAAACCATTCGCAACCGACTCCACCGCTTTGGCTTGAATGTCAGACGACCGTTGCAGGTGACTCCACTGACACCAAGACACCGATGTGAACAGTGGGCACAAGACCATGTGACGGGTCAGTGTTGCTGGACAAGGTGAAGTGAGCAATACGCTGAGGTCAACATGGTCCCAGGGTTTGCTTTGGTGGAGGAGGTGCAACAGTCTGGGCAGCATCACCAGTCAGCGCAAAACAGATTTGGTTATTGTACATGGATCAGTCACTACACGTTCTTACCTCAGAAACATCATAGAACCCATCATCATCCCCCAATTCCCCCAGCACACCCCCAACTTTCTGTTTATAGATGATAATGCTCCACCACATCGTGTCTGAATTGTCACAGCTCGACTTCAGGAAGTTGGAGTGACTCATATGGTTTGGCATCAATGTCCCCTGACCTGAACCCGAAATAAAAGCAGAGACTGAATGATCGTACCCCAGAACTGCGTGTAGCACTTGAACCCATTGCCTCAGAACAACATCATGAGGGTAGTGAGGAGCATCTGCTACTCACATTGGCAATTTTTGTTATTTGGGGCTATCCCTGTAATTGTCTAAAATTTTGGGCTAATAAATATTAAACTCTTCTCATACATTATTAGTAATATCAAAGGGAACTTTTACTTATTTCATTACAATTCAGAGCAAATAGGAAAAGCACTCATATAAAAAGACATACATATAGTGGATGACATACATACAGTATTTTACTTCAGACATTTTTGGGATAGGGAGGCAACCACATAGAGCACGTCTGGGACCAGTTGAAGCAGAGACTGAATGATCATACCCCACCCCCACGTGACCTGGCAGAAAGTAGCACTTGTGCACACACTTGTGGACACATTTAACAACCATTTGTTTCTCTAAGCAGCTGTGTAAGACTGAAAATGAAAGTTATTGATTCCCACAATGCAGGAGAAGGCCACAAGAAGATAACAAAGCGTTGTCAGCTTGCAGTTTCCACAGTGAGAAATGTAATTAAGAGATGGCAGTTCAGGGGAACTGTGGAGGTCAAAATGAGATCTGGAAGACCAAGAAAACTCTCAGAAAGAACTGTTTGTATGCTGGTCAGAAAGACAAATCAAAATTTCCATTTAACTGCAAAAAACTGCAGGAAGATTTAGCAGACTCAGGAGTGGTAGTGCACCATTCCACTGTCCTTCATGGAAGAGTCAACAGAAGAAAACCTTAACTGCATCCCCACCATACATTCCATTGTCAGAAGTATGCAACAGAACATCTACAGAAGCCTGATTCCATTTTGGAAACAAGTGCTGATGAAGTGAAAATAGAAATATTTGGCCACAATCAGCAAATGCATGTTTGGAGAAAAAAGGAGCAGCATTTAATGAAAATAATACTTTGCCAACCATTAAACATGGGGGGTGGGTCTATCATGCTTTGGGGTTGTGTTGCAGCCAGTGGCACAGAAAACATTTCCCCGGTGGAGGGAAGAATGGATTCCACTAAATACCAGGATATTCTGGAAGCAAACATCACACCATCTGTAAAAAAGCTGAAGATGAAAAGAGGATGCTCATTACTGAGTTCATGTTTTGTGGTGTTTTTGTTTTTTTTGGAGGTGTGGTCCTAAACATTTGGTCAGCTGTTTTAGTTTAAGCGTTGTTGTCAATAAATTGATGCTCAAAAAATGTTTTATCTCACTCCCATTTCTTCATGTTGAAGCTCTACTTGGAACCTTGTTGAGATCCAACCATGCGACATGGTTTTTTGCCATTTTTCAAGTGGTCTTAAACTTTTGATCGTGACAAATCTTCACAAATGGGTTGATAACAATCGTCCTGTGGCACTTGGTTACAGAGAAGAACTTTGAAAGAAGTCATAGGAAGCTGTGGCTGAGTTTGGCAAATGATGATGGACTCTTGTGTAGAATCAATGACATTATTGTGCTGAGCCAAAGTCTGGAGTTCAGTCTGGATTTCGGTGCATCACGTCTGCTCTGCCAAATAAGGATTCTTGTCTGACATGGTGTTGATGTTGGCAGCGACAGTAACCACAATGATAGGCTCAGTATTTTCCTCTGTCTCAACACTGACCTCTGTTATCTGGTTGCATGGCAGAAGTAAGGTAAAGAGTTTAGAGTGAAATGCTGAAGTAAGTAATGTTTTTGCATTCGAGTGTTAAGTAATTTGTAAGTGTAAGTTGTAGAGTCTTTGGGTGGAGGTTGTGCCTAAGTAGGGCTTGCGTAAGCAGGGCCCACATGGAGCAGTAATAATTACAATAACAACTTCATACTTGTGACATCACTGACCAAACAGCTGGAAAGAACCTCTGCCCTCCTTTTTCTTTGTATCATAAGGCAAAACACACACCAACCCAGTGTTTTTTTCAATACCAACATTCTCACACATTCCCCTACGCCGCCAGTCTACTACAAACTCCTTTATTATCCCTAAAAATAAAAATCATTCATCAAGCACTAACATTCCCCAACAAACAACCTTTAAACACTAGCATTCACCAATGAAAACCATCACTCGCCATATAATATCAATATTGTTTGCGAAACATCCTCATATTCCAACACAGCCCATGGATCGTTCTAAATCTAAATCAATCCATAATTCATTACATGCAGTGCTGTGAAAGTGTTTATTTCTTTACATATTTGTCAAAATTACATGTTTCAGATCATCAAACAAATTTTAATTGAAAACAAAGATAACCTAAGTTAACAGTTTTTAAATGATGATTTTATTTATTTAGGAAAAAGCTATAAAAAGCTACTTGGCCCTGTGTGAAACATAATTGGCCCGAAATATAATAACTAGTTCTGCCACACTTGGCAGCGAGAACCACAATCGAGCATTTCTAATAACTGGCAATGAGTCTTGCACCATAGAGAAAATGTGTCCACTTTTGTTTTAATCCAGTCAATGGGTTTCAAGCATGAATGGCTTGTTTAAGGTCATGCCACATAATCCCAATTGGCTAAGCTACTCCAAAACGTTATTTTTTATGGGACATCTTTCTTGTGTTTTTGATTATTGTCCTGCTGCACAACCCAAGTGCACTTGAGTTTCAGGGCACAAAACTACGTCTAGACATTTTCCTACAGTCATCCAGGTCCTGACCCAGGAAAGTAGCCCCAGACCATCACACTACCACCACCATGCTTGACTGTTAGTATGACATCATTCTATGATATGCAGTGTTGGGCTTACGACAGATGTAATGGGATGCAAACCTTCAAATGCAACTTTTATTTCATCAGTCAATCACAGAATATTTCCCCAAAAGTGTTGGGAATCATCAGGAAAGATGTTTTTAACAAGTGTGACATGAACCTTTATGTAATTTTTGGTCAGCAGTGGTTTTTGCCTTGGAAATCTCTCATGGATGCCATTTTAGCCCAGTCTCTTTCTTATTGTTGAATCACTAATAAAGACCTTAACTTGCAATGTGAAGCCTACAGTTCTTTAGATGTTTTTTATATGTTGTTTTGTGACCTCTTGGATGAAGCTGACCAGTCCTGGGATGGTTCCAGTTTTTCTCAATTTGTGGATAATGGCTATTGCTGTGGTTTGCTGGCGTCTCAAAGCCTTAGAAAAGGCTTTATAAACCTTTCCAGACTGATAGATGTCAATGATTTTGTTTCTTATCTGTTCAAGATTACATGATGTGTATTTTTTTCATCTTTTAGCCTTACTTTATTACATTCTCCATCAAATTCTAGTGCCCTCAAATAAATACTAAAAACATTACTCTGTACCAAACACCATCATTCACCACCAAATGTCATTAAAAAAAATACCAGCGTTCTCCAAAAACCATTATCTTACAAAAACTGACATTCCTGGCCAAACATCTACATTTTCTCTAATATCTGTAACAAACTACTGCTGACATTCTATGCCAAGTAATAATGTTTTCTACCAACAACAGACATCCTGGCATGCTACTGATGTTTGTTGGAGAACATTGGACTCAGACTAGACCAACAGGACAGATGTATGGAAGAAAGTACAAATTATAGAGCTTATAAAGTTATTATTTTTCTTAAAATCAAGATACTATTTACTCTTACTGGCTATTTTATAAGGAACACCTTGCTAGTATTGGGTTGGACCCTCTTTTACCATCAACTGCCTTAATTTTTAATGGCATAGATTCAACAAGGTGTTGGAAACATTCCTCTGAGATTTTGGTCTGTATTGACACTGACAGATTTGTTGGCTGCTCATCCATGATGTGAATTTCCCATTCCACCACATCCCAAAGGTGCGCTGTTGGATTGAGATAACTGGTGACTGTGGAGTTCATTGGAGTACAGTCAACTGATTGTCATGTTTAAGAAACCAGTTTGAGATGATGTGAACCTGCTGGAAATAACCATCAGAAGACAGGTCCACAGTGGTCATGTCAATGACAGATTAGCTGTTTGTGTTAATTAGCAATGTTTCAATTCAGACCTGTTCACAGTGGTGGTGACTGGAACTAGACGACTGACGCTGGTTCTGTTTTCAGCGCTGTTGCTGATAGGTCTTCCATGAAATGGTGAAGAAGATGCTGCCTGATCCCTGAGATGTTGTTTTACCATGGAATATCACAATGGAACTGCAATGAACTATTAGACACAGTCATAGTCACACTGAACACTAAAATATGGGGGATCTAACAAAACTCCAGCAGCTTCTGTATCAGCACTGCAAAAAATGATTTTCTAACTTAGCAGTTTTGTCCTGTTTTCAATCCAAATATCTAAAAAATCTTAAATCAA
>JBBIGC010070420.1:0-10729 GCA_037576955.1 Lepidarchus adonis
TCTCTCTCTCTCTCTCTCTCTCTCTCTCTCTCTCTCTCTCTCTCTCTCTGTCTCTCTCTCTCTCTCTGTCTCTCTCATATGTAATAGAGTGACGACAGTATGGAGCACCTCTCGGCTGAGGAACGCGCCTCTATTATGTTTCTGGTGGAGACAATCGAATCTTTGGAGGCAGAAGATGACAGTGGCGTCTCCAATGATGAAATCGAACGCGTCGGTTGTGATCAGGCAGCCATTAGTCCCATGAGCCAAAGCAAACTAGAGAGTGAGTACCAGCCCAGCTGTAGTGCCTCAGTACAGATTAGACAGGTTATATTCACTTTAACCAGGAATTGAGCTCATTATGTTTCAGAATTGATAACTGTTTTTGTTTTTATCTTTCAGACTTCCTCTTCCACGATAATCCCAACAAAGGTTTGGGAAAAGACCATAATTCAAACAGTGTGCTTGTGCCAACTCCGCTAGTTGTGGTCAATGGCAGTGCCAAAATTCTTAAACATACAGCTGAAATAAGCGCACCTGAACAAAAAGTAGTTCCACCTATTAATAAGCTCAATGGCTCTGCATCAAACTCTGATCATCCATCTGCTTTTTTAAATGCTGCTGATGAACCTGTTCAGTCAGCTCCAAATTCTGGTACTACTGATCCATCGGCTGACTTGCCACCTTCCTTCATACCTGAACCTCCAGTTAAGGCCAAAGACTCTAAAACTAAAGACAGCCCTTTAAAGACTTTGCTAGATCCCAAGCCAGATCAAAAGCACACAAATGTTGGAGCTGAGCTAGAAATGGATCTGATTCCTCCTCCTTCAGACTTTATGGATGAGCCATCACTCCGTCCCCTATCACCAGCACAGACACCAGAACCGGTTCAAGCCCAGGTGCAACCCCAACCCTACGCCCAACACGAAGAACCAACCCAACCACTTCAACCCCAGTCTCCTCTCCAAATACGGGCACAGCCATTTCCAGAAAGCATAAATATTGCACCTCCAGAAAGCACAACAATTGCCCCTCCACCAGGTTTTGGTGGGCAGGCTGAAGGTGACAAACCTCAAGGCACAGTGACCCAGACCTCCAGAGGACCTCTGTCCCCCAGTGAACTGGATAAATTGCGTAAAAAGGCTTCAATGAAGAAAACCCCTGCAATTGCACCTCTAGACCAGAGGGTACCATCAGACAAGGCCAATGTTTCCTTTTCATGTACAGATGGTCATTCTGTTACTCTAGCAGAGCACAGTGAACCTAAAAGCCCACCACTTGTGGCACCCAAACCTAAAAAATTCCCTTCCAAAATTAGCCTTAAAAGCCATAAAGATTCTGGGCCTACTCATTCTCTTGGTTCATCAGGGGAACGTTTAATTATGAACCAAGAGCAGGTACACAGGGAGGCCCTGAAGAAACTAGGCTTGCTGAAGGTTGATGAAACCAACTCCCCCACCCTGAGCTCCAGTCCACCCAACAGAATCCCTCCACCTCATCCTTTTAACGCAAACACTTTCACAGCACCACCTACTGAAGATGCAGCCCAAGCTCAGTCTGCACATGGAGATCAGATTGAGGGAGTAGAAATGCAAGGAAAAACAACTGTGCTTTTCCCAGCACCTTCAAACTCTGAAAAAGGAGGAAGAGGGTCTAGTCCAAAACCTTTTGAGATTAAATCAGCATCCATGGAGTCATCAAGGGTGGGTCTTAAAAGCATTCCAGCAGACCAGCCACACATTTTACCAGGCTTGGAAAAGACCAACTTGGAGCTTTCCCCTGGACAGTTACGAAGGAGCAGAACTCGACCTGCTTCTGTGGGGAACCAGAAGGACTTGGGTATTGACCATCTGCCCTCTGAATCCAGCAGAGAGCCAGATATCAGGAGGTCTCTTGGCTCTTCGCCTATACCTCCACCAACTCAGGCAAACCCGGATTCACAGAAACCTCCCCGTTCTCATGGCATGATCAGCGTGGTATTCACCCCCAACAGCAAGAACAGGGATGACCGCAAGCAGGCCCTGAGGAAACTGGGACTGATAAGAGACTGATGTTCCGTCTCTTTTCCCAGAAAGCTGCTGACTGGTCTTGCTGACTCAGACCTTGAGCCATTGCATCTCTTCTAACTGCTGCTAATTCAATGACTGGAAAACTCAACACACTTGGAGGAGAACACTAACTGCTGATACCGGTGTGTCTGAGAACGGAAACTCAAGTTGACTACCATTATGCTGAGTGGTTGGTGAGAAACAGGAACGATGCTTGGAACATGGCACATGGTAGCCCCAGGCCTGTTAGATTTGAATGATTTGGCTGGGAAGGGGTTCGGGTTTGCTTGTAGATCAGTACTCTTACTCTGAGGTGAAAGGCACTGTATGAGGGTCTCCATGTATCTACACTGGACATGTAGGACAATGCATACATGAGAAGATGGCTGCCAAAATATAGATGTACACTAACAATTTGGACTGTAACGTTTTGATGAATTCCTAAACTGGGACAAGATAGTGTGCCCATTACATCTAAAAGTGGCAAAGTTTAAACTTTGATCAATAATGTTTCTGATAGTGTTTCATCTGTGTGGCAAGACTCAATGCTGCATGAGTAAATGAAATAAAACCTTTACTAAACAATAATATAATGATAAACTATAAAATCTTCTATTTGATTTCATGAATGTGTCAATATAATGTCCAATATAAATGGATGCTCAGGCCCTATTTCAACCCATGGGCATTCAGCCTACTTCTCGGACCTTTTTTCTGTAGTGAACGCTTTGCTGCAATGTTTAAGAAGGGATGAGTACAGATTATGGATGTTTATTCAAAATAATGAACATTTTGAAAGTTATGTGCAAATTGAGCTGTGTGTGTATGAACTCACACAAAAATGTGCTAGAACCCTAATTAATCTACATTTTACCCAGGTATTTATAAGACTTATCCAGACATAGGTGCAGGTGTGGGCAAAACAGCTTAAAGTATAATTTCACAATACTTAATCACAGTATGATTTCTGACATGTTTGAATGACAAAAAGAAAGTTTTTTTAGTTAATGTGAACATGGTTGAGATTTTTTCCTTTTGAACATGCTTAAGTTTGGCCTCAAGTTATCTGGATAAACTGATATGTTTGTTATAACCCATTACTGCCACATTTATCAAAAACTATTAGTACAAATGTTTTTTATTCTGTGTCTTTGATCAGGTTAAAGGCAGGGCTTTCTGCTTCAGAGCACTAAAGCATTCTAGAGAGGAGCATAGCCCATACTGTCTTGCTGCCTCTTGGCGCATTTCTTTGTCAATGTCACTTGACTGCACAGTTCAGGAAACAAAATTACCCAAAACAAAAATAGTTTCCTGGAATTGTGTACAGTATATTGCACAATGGCCTACATAGCATCTCTTTGTCAACTTCTTTTTCCTCAGCAAAATGACTTTCTGCTTTGCATTGCTTTTGCTTACATCTAATTAGATTCATTCATTATACAGGGGGTCCTCAACTTACGATGTACTCGACTTGATTTGTGGTTACGACTCTGCCCCAAACCCCACATTTGTTTTTTTTTTAATGGTGTGAAAGTAAAAGTGAAAGTACCTTTTAATAAAGCGCTCAAAAAATTCAATAGAGCTTCAGGGGGGTGAGTGTCTCCCTCTGGTGGACTGACAGAGGATTGGCACCCGGGCAAAACACAGTAGACACTTATGTGAGGGGTTTCAAAATTCAACTTTTTTGACAACGAGGAACGGAACCTTAGATCACATGGTGCAGAGCTTGCATGGTGGGACCTCAGACTGCTGCATTGTTTAAGGAGGAATGGAGTATTCGCGTTGCATTTCCTCAGTTCTCATCCTGGTAGATAAGCCTTACTGATGTTCTCTTTGGTTGTGTTTCTTGCTGTTTGCTAAGCTGTTGAAGGCAGTTTCTCTGCCATTGTGCAACTGGCTTGCTAGCTTTATTTAGCGTGTCTGTCTGACTAAACCTGCAGAAGACAATTTTTACAGCTTTCCAGCTGCCACATTTTTCTTTTTGGAAAGAAGTTAATTTATTCGTTACTATTGGTATGTTAAATTTCTAGAAATAGGAAAAATGCTTCTAAAACCAATTGCCTATCCTAAATTTTGACTAATAAAGCTCTCTGCGTTGAAAGAAACAGTTGGTCAAAAGTACTGATAAAGATATTCTCAAACAATTTTGCTCAGCCCTGTTTGCTGCTTGTAAGTAAAGGAAAAATGTGCTACAACATAATATAAATCCATTGACTGGTCATGTTCATTGGAAATAAGTGTTGGAATCATCTTTAGATGCACAGAGTGAACAGTAACTCATCTTCACTTTCATGCTGATATTCCAGAACCTGTGTGTTTTGTTTCTAAATGCCATGAACTTCGTTTTAATAATGAAAGACAGAAAAAAATGTTCTCTTCTGAATAGCACTTTAAAAACGTTGTTGAAATAATAATAATTCAAATACAGTTCAAACTGAATAATAAAGAAACTATTTTCAAATGGATTAATATGGAGCTGGTGGTTTTTTTCCATCAAATGCTAATGTCAACATTACTTTTTTTTTAATTATAAAAAAATCAGTTCAAAATTGAATTCATTAAAAAATATTTTAGGGAAAATGTGCCGTGGTGCAAATTCGGGATGACTGTCACAAGGTTTAAATTAAATTGATTAAATTAAATGCTACTTCTAAGGTTAGAGGACATTGACCCTGTCTTGTCAAAACTGTGCCACTAGAGGGAATGTGAAAGTCCAGAAAACTGTGTTTTGTTTGGTGACTTTTGACCTTGATCATTAAAATGCTTTTAAACGGGCATGCAAACTCATTAGGAATGAAAAAAGAAACCAAATTATTCCCCTTAAAGTATTTGGGTCTGGAGGCACTGTCCCTCAGCGGAAGATGTTCTGTAAATCTAGGTTTTCTCTGTAAAAAGACATTTTGCTATGAAAAGGGTGAAATTTGGCAGAAAACTTCTTATAAAATCTAAATGAGCATCATAAGTGGCGGCCATTTTAAAAACTCTCACTGTCTGTCCTTTGTATTTTAACAGCATAAAAGGCCCAGAAGAACAATGTTTTTCCATGTTGGCTCATGATCAGCAGATCAGTTTCTGAATAAAATTTGATCAATTCTGAAAGAAAATCTCATCACCACCGTGCCCCTGAAGACAACAAATAACATGTTTAGTATTTAGAAACAATGAATATTATAATCAAATCCTTTCTTAATTGCTGCTTTATTTTCATACCACTGTGCTTTTGTGTGACATTACCCAGTTGTGTGTCACAAGTGTTTTTCACATATTTTATGTCACACAAAACTAGTGGTTTACAGGAAATGACCTTCCAACTAGTGCTGCACAATATGGACACATCAGCATTGAGATTCTACAGCAGGGGTGTCAAACTCAGGTCCTGGAGGCCGGTGTCCAGCACATTTTGGTAGTTTCCCCTCTTCAAACACACTCACTCAGCCTGGCAATTAACAGGTGATTTGAATCAGGTGTGTCTGAACAGGGAAATCCTCAAACTGTGTAGGACACTGGCGTCCAGGACTGGAGTTTGACACCCCTGCTCTACAGCTACATTTTTTACATATTAAAGGGTTCATATAATGTTACTGTGATTAACTTCAGTGTAAATATTGTCCAATGTACCTTCACTTCCCAGACTCGTACAGTCCTTAAATGGAAACTAAGGTTTAAAAGAAAGCCCGTTTTCAAATCCTTGTTTTTGTGATGTCACATGAACACGTGTATATACAGGAAGTCCTCGACTGTATCGAAGTACATTTACTTTAGTACTGTAGTTTAAGTATCTGTACATCTTTATTTGGGAAACTTTTAACTTTTACTTCATAAATAATAACATTTTATAAATTATTATAATAAAGTATTTTATCATTTTTATAGCATTTTTATTGATGGTAGATCCTTTTGACTTGGTCATTTTAAAAGTATCTCGCAATCCCAAAAAGTGGAGGCACTCCTGCAATAAATCTTTTACTTTTGTACTTTTAATACTTAAGTATTTTTGGAAGCAAGTACTTCAGTACTTTCACTTAAGTACTTTGTAGCCTCTGAGGCCGCGGTACCACAGAGGACAATATTTCCATATCGATGTACAGATGACACACAACAATCATAACAAAGTGATTTAAAAGCAGATTGAATTTTTGCTGGAGATCATTACACTGTTATTTGAAAGAAGATATAAAAAGCAAAACATTCATTAATCTAACATCCATTTTCATATTTCAAAATGCCAGAAAATATTCATTTCAATCGGTTCTTAATACAGATACGCTGAAAAGTATTATGGGGCCTTGTATTCACACCAAAGAAACAGAGTCTATGAAAATGATGAACGTTTCGTACATTGATCAGCCATAACATTAAAACCACCTGTCTAATATTGACTAGATCCCCCACTGTGGTTTCTATCAGAGTCAGCATTAACACACTACATGCATCAGTGAGCCTTGGGTTCCCATGACTCTGTCACCAATTCATCAGTTGGCAGTTGTCTTGCCAAAGTGGCACAGAGGCTTCCAGCATATCAGCTTCAACAACTGACTGTTCACTGGCTGCCTGACAATGGGTGTTTCTCTAAGGGGGGTTCGGACCAGATGCATCAAAAGCCATGACCCTGTTGCCGATTGACCCGTTGTCCTTCCGTGGGCCACTGTTGGTACTAACTACTGCAGACCTGAAGTTCTGGAGATGTTCTAGCCATCACAGCAAGGCCCTGGTCAAACAGGCTCAAATCTTTACGCCCATTTAGCGAAACAAATGGATGAAATTGTGCCTAAAAACATTGCTGCACTGTATCGATACTGTTCTCCCACCACTACAGCGCAGTGGCACAGGAGCGATCTGATCTGATCTGATCCGGCTTTGTGAATACCAGCAGAGGTGTGCGCGAGGTGTGTCTGCAGCCAGAGCTTGAGTCATCAAGTCTTCGTTCTGACCAGTCTCTGACGCACACTTTCAGCCTCGTCAGGTCCTACAGATGCCAATCCATGTTTCTTGTGTCAACACGAGACTGGCATAGTGAAGGTTCTTCTCATAGCTTCAGCAGATTCTAATCTAATCCTGCAGAAACCAGTCCGACCTGATGGAAGGCCTCAGGCCCTCATGGTTTTAGGTTAAATCTCCTGTAACGATATCACTCTCTCGCCCTGTAGCCTAATCCCCAGATCACTCACTTGTGTACTGTACATACTACATTACTAAATGCATTTTAATAGTGTATTTTTAAAAAACAGTTTGCAGTTTGGGACGCAGCCGCGGTTTAACTTTCACTTTAGCGTGATACATCAGGTAGGCCTTCAACCTGACACCAAAACCCTTTAGTGGGAAAATGTTCTTGGTGGATAGGTGGCTTTGCTGTGCTCCAACAAGTTCTTGCTATCCAACTCCAAGATCTTTGGACTGTAATCTGTTATTTGAACGAATGCGAACCATTTAAACTATGTGCAGGTGATTTTTATTCTTATCTGCTTCACTTACATCATTGTTTCTTACACGATGCAGAATGTTATTTTGATAAACACTGTCCATCACGTTCAACAGCTGAATAGCTTCTTAGTTCCTAATTTCCATTCCACCTTAAATGGTGCAGAAGTTACATTGTGGAAGGAAATTCAAGTCCAAGTCGCTAAAATGACCTGCAGTGCCCTCTAGTGGAGGAACTGGCGCCACACACCTGGGTCTGCATGCTGTGCTTCTCACGCTGCACCTGTTCCTCCTAAAGCTCAGGTGGAATCCCATTAATGTTCTTAATAGAAATGGTGGATCAGGACAAGGGTTTGGGCTTATGTGCTGTGACTGGAGGGTCACACAAGTGCTGCCCACTGCTCCAAGTGTGGATGGGCATTTGTTTGTGATGCACTTTGGGTTCAAAATCACAAATACAGTCACTTTTTATTGACAGATATAGTAACAAAGAAGCGTAATACTGGAGTGTGGAGATTTTTCTATATTTATCCATCCATTTTCCAAACACCTTTATGTGTTTTGGGTCATGGGGAAGCTGGAGCAGATCCCAACTGACAGGGTTCACCCAGAACAGGAGGCTGACCCATCACAGGGCAATTCACTCATACCTATGGGTAATGTAAAGTAGCCACTAAAGCTAAACCACACGCCGTGGACTGTGGGAGGAAACCGGAGAAAACCCTCAAAAACACAAGGAGAGCTTGTACACTCCACAGAGGAGCATCTATGGCTCAAACCCAGGACCTTCTTACTGTGAGGTGACAGTGCTGACCACTGCACCACCTGTTTATTAGTAGAACGGTTGTCAACTGAAAATTCACAATTTGCTTTGTGTTAAATTATAAATCTTTTTTTTTTGGCAGCCTTAGAAATTCTGATCTTAGCAAGGAGTGTGCCTATTTATGTATCCAGCTGAGTGTTTAGGACCTTTTAAGCGGTGATCTTTGAGTAACGGTTTCCCTGGGGGATAAATATGAGGTGACACTGAGGTCAAATTGCCTTAATCACTGATTAACACAGGCAATGTCAGAAAATACACAAATACATTTTTACAAAGTTGCTGACCTTCATAATTTGTGAAATTACTAAAAATGGCCAAACCTGGCTATACCCAACCCCCACCCAAATTATGGTTAGAGGGGCAAAAATAATCTGAACATTTGCAAGATCATTTTATGAGTGAGTGAGTGAAAAACAAAAGGGCCCATGTTCTGCAATGTCTGTGTGCTTTTATTTACTGAAAACCTTTTAATGAATTCATCATGATGACCACCAGCGTATGCTGGTATATGGGAATGCATTCAAGCAAAAAGAATTAGAAAATTTCAATTTTTACCCATTAACAATGTAAAACAGCCATAACATTAAGACCACTTGCCGTAGACTGCGTGGGTCCCCCTCATACTACTGAAACTGGTCCACTGTGAGTCTGAACCCATTTCTATCAGAGGCAGTGTTGATATTCTGTACCACAGGAGCTCCTCTGGCCTTAACTCACTTCATGTATCAATGAGCCTTGGGCACCCATGACCTGCTGCACACCTGGAACACTCCACAAGATCTGCTCTGGCCATCACAATAAGACCCTCAGGTCCTTAATGTATCCCACCACTAATAAGGCATCACTGTGTTATTCCCTTCACCTGTCAGTGGGTTTAATGTTGTGGCTGATGCCGGTCTTCAAGTGTGGGAGGTGAATCTAGCTCGTTATAACAGTTATCTTCACAATCGGTTCCTTTCATGAAGAGGAAGTGATGCGTTGGGTCGGCAGCGTTTGATTGCGACACCCCGTCTCCCACCGCAGGTCCAGGGCCCACACACCAGGCTGAGGAGGATGAGTAACGTCCGTAGCCCAGCAGTGGCTTTATGTCTCCCAGCTGCTCCTTCCAGCTCCTCTGCATGGGCTCCTTTCTGACTAACCCACATAAACAATAACCAAGCGCTGTGGTTCACCAGCACTCTCCTTAATAACTCCCACCCGGACTCCATTACCCCTCCCACCCAGGACCACGCACATGTTTGCGGAAGTGACGTTGCCGCTGACTCGGCCCCGCTGCTTGTTTATTGGTGCATTTAATTCCTTTAGTTGACATGAAGAAGGCCAAACAACCGACTCTCTTAGATGTTGCTTTATTAACCTTATTGCAGCAGTTGGACAAAAAGACAGTCGACATTTTTTTAAAAAATCCTGTTTCTGTGAGTTTAAAGAGTCTATATGCTGGTCAGATTTTCCATCAGCCATAACATTAACACCACCAATATAACATTTCATTACAACGGCACCTGTCTGGGGGGTGGGATCGTCAGTTCTTGAAGTTGATGTTGACTAACCAATCAGCCACAGGCTCATGGGCGCACAAAGCAGATTGATGCACGTGGGAAGGCTAGCCTGTCTGGTCCGATCCCAAAAACGGAGCTCCTGTAGTGCGGAGGGTTAATGTCGGCTTTGATGGAAAGGGGTGCTAATGTTATGGCTGATCAGTGTGTGCAAACATGTTGTGATGTCACAACCATCTATTTTTGATTAATCACCAAGATCTTCGCGAGGTGAGCGGGGAGTGGCTGGACGAACAGGGCGCTGGATCCAGAGAGCCAATCAAACGCTTTGTTGCCACCGTAGCAGAGAGAGCGTAGAGACGCGGGAATTTCCACTGATGTCCTCCTCTCAGACATCTGCTCCTGTGACTGATTACCTACACAGGTGATTCTGCCTTATTTCATGCTTTTGTTTGTCTTTTCGTACTGGCCCGGGGAGATTAAAGACTTTTGATCTTTTGATTTCCCACCAGCATGAAACTCAGCCAGTGAGGGAGATGATGAAGCAGTGCCCACTCGCTGTCCATACACGTCTAATCCTCAGGCCACACACGCAATCAGGCCGCAAGCGGAACCTGATGGAAAGGAACGACATGTCGACAGCAAATGAAAAAACAAACCCGCATCACTTAAAGCAGACGAGGTGACATCATCCCAGTGTCGGCTACTTTACTGCACATGTGGGTTCTTTTTCAGGCGACATCATCATGATGAGAAGGGTGATGACAATGAGGAATCTAAAATATAAAACATATTTAGTTATTTATCAATTTTTTCTTACATAATTCCTTACACTTACTTCATATATTTGATGTGTTCAGTATGTATCTACAATGTAGAAAGTAGTCAATATATATATATACACTCAACAAAAATATAAACGCAACACCTTTGTTTCTGCTCCGATTTTTCATGAGATGGACTTA
>JBBIGC010070431.1:0-10729 GCA_037576955.1 Lepidarchus adonis
TATTAGTATTATTGTTATTATTATTATTATTATTATTATTATTATTATTATTATTATTATTATTAAAGCAGTTCCCAGTACAGTTATCTTTATTTGTATGACTGATACTGCATATCACAAGTATAGTGGTTCCCTCTTATTATACAAAACTTTATTTAATTACTTGAAAATACTAATTTTCCACAGAAAACATGAGCAAACTGATCATTTTAGAGTAAATTGTCTATTGAGATGTGTCTAATGAACATATTGGAAAACATACAATATTTCCCCGTAAAGTGTTACATTTAGTATATATTAACACTAACTACTTAAAATGTAAGTTCAATAATGTATTTATTATAATATGAATATGTTACTATTTTTATTTTCCGATTGCATTTTAAATATCAGAAAATCAGCATAATTTGCTGATGCCCCTTTTTGCCCGGACAGTGCGGGTCATTGGTGTGGTTATATTTACAATACTTAACTGTATACTCTAAATGAAACATCTGAACTTATTACACAGCTTCAGAGTTGAGTCAGTGTGAGGACACTAAAATTCACCTTGCTCAGACTTCTTAGAATAGTCAAAAGTTCTTCTTTATTTCTGCAGCTGCAGTTTCCCCAAAAGCCGGGATTCTTTCAAGCGCACAGTCCCAACAGCATCTTCTCCTTATGGGCCCACAGTTACAGACGAGTGTCACATCTAAGGTTTCAATTCACTTAATGCTTGAGTGAATGCTTGGTTGCACCAGCCAGAAGCCAGAGAAATTACTCAATAAACCAAAACATATGTTTAATACATATATTTTCATACATAAGTCATGCATACATATATACAACACAAAACAATAGTATGATGGGTTATGCAACACAAAACAAAAAATGTGGAACAATTTAGAGTTTAAATGCTAATTTATCCATTTCAATAAAATTGGCAAAAAAATAAATCCAATACATCCAAAATTTAAATAGTTGAGCAATGGTATTCCATTTTTTCTAAATAAATGTGACTTTAAAATTAAGTTTTGTTACATTTTAATGTAACATCAAAAGTTTGTCTTTTGTAAATGTCTCTGAAGAGAAGAAACAAATATATTTTGTATTTTGCACTGCTGCACTGCATTGCAATTCCTCAAAATAATATTGTAATTACATAATAGCAGTTGACTGTAGATGCAGTAATACCAATACCTTAATATCTGTAAGCCAAAAATATAACTGTGTTGTTAATCTTGGGTAACCCTAACCCTACCCATAGAATCTTAAATCATGCTATTTAATAAATAATTAGCAAGTAAAGTTTAAACACAGGATTAATGAAGTACTGTGAGACTATGGAATGAACTTATTAACTTATCAACATGATTGGAATAAGGAAATGTAAACACATTCACACATACTTTTGGGAATGAAGAACATGTTAAAGCTTTGTTCTCATTGCTGCAATTATAAGATGTTTGACCTGCATATGAATATGCCATATTTACAACAATCTGGAACAGATGTCAATCTGGATTTCCACTGTAAATGCAGAGGGTTGAGTCAGATGAAGAATTACCATTAGCATTTAGCTATAGTAAATCAAAATGACTCGGAAATACTCCACAAAGACAGTAGTGTGTGTGTGTGTGTGTGTTTTGAAAAGTAATACTTATTTGATTGTATTGTCAATATTAAACTGCACAACTATGTCTGTACATACATTCTCTATTTTATTCTGAATATTTTTTGATGAATCCTCAATTTTGCTCTGCATTCCGCTTTTATTTGTGTTTTGTTCTCATTACAGCAGGATATGGCTTTTTAACAAGACTCTGCCTTCGTGTGGTTTCTGAACCACAGCCATAACATAGGCTTCAGTTACGTGAAGATAATGGCGAGTTTTTTTCTCTATGTTGAGTCATGTAGCATTACAAGAGCTTCTGTGGTCAGTTTTTCAGGGTCGAATTATAGCTGTGCCCCATTTCCTCTCTGTAAGCTACAGACAGTTTGCTTCCACTTTCATTCTTCTTTCCAGAAGCTGCCTTAAGTAGTTTGAATGTTTGACAGTTTGATGCTGTGACTGACATAAATGGAATCCATGCATACAATCATTTATATAATGGTTAATAACGTGGCAGTTTCAACACACATTTGCTTAACCAGAGGTCTAACATTAGAAATAAATTACAAATGGTTCTCCTTCATATATTTTTACAATATTTTAAACATACTAAAATTTGTAGAAACAATAAGTGAGCAAGTGTCTAAGCATTGGCCCTACTGTTGGGAAATGAAGATTTTGGTTCCTATTGGTTCCTAAACCATTTGTGCATAAATAACAGAATTAGCAGTCAGTGTTCTTCCCCAAGTGGTGTCTAATGACTTTGCATTAGACACAGTTTGAAAAGATGTGTGGCACTTTGACATGAGTAACCTTCACCTCCCCAGTGTTGGTGGCACTGTCTAGTGGACGGACCTATATAGGACTTAGTTGGGCAGAAATTTGGGAAAAGAGAAATGTGAAAATTGAAGCTATCATTTGAAGAAAAAAAAAACCACGTTTGCGCATTAGCATGTACAACAATAGTACATTTTTTATCATATTTTTGTGGTCACCGTGTAAATATCTAAAAAAGAAAAGATTTGTTATTTTGTTTTTTCCAGATTATGTGACACTGAACAGTGGTGCCACAAGCACTGCAGCCATCTGTGCCTGGGGGACATCTACTGTACATTTTTCCTGCCAGTCCCGGGGATTGAACCAGCGACTCTTTGGCTGTGAGGCCGTAGTTGCTCAATATTAAAGTTGCAAAGTAATCTGGATTTTAGCATGTACAGAAACAACCAGAAGTTTCCCAGGAAATAGTAATGACTACAAATTCATTTCAGCCCTAAAATGGTCAATTGATGACAAAGAACATATAAACCAATCTTTACCAGTGAAGGGACTGTACATTAATAATAACACTGTGGTAAGATGTTTGATCGTTTGGTTGTGTATTGAAGTAGAAATATAATCACTCAGTCACACGGACTAGAGAAGCAGAACAGCCATTTCATGTGACCACAACTTGCACTTTTAACGCACCTGATTTTGAGGTTTGATTTACAATGACTGCAACATATAACAAAGCCTGAGTGTAGCCCAGTGAAGTATTCAAATACAGCAACACGCTCAAGACTGCAAAATTACTCATTTTTAATGTCTTCATTATCATAAAAATGAATAATGCATAATAAATTACATACACTGTTGAAATACAAGTCATTAGCATTTATTATATTTAGTTTTCTTTGACTTTGATGACCTCATTTACTGCAAACAATTAACTACAATTGTTATTTATCCCGTTACTAGTGCATTCTGTTCTCAGTAGATCACCTGTATTTGGTGTATTGGGGTTTGAAGTGAGAAAATAAAGAATAATTATTTGGATTTTAATGTTTGCCAATGTCAGCATCCGATATTTACATTAATGGCATTTGGCAGTTGAGGTTAAGGAGAGCAATGTACAGGGGGTTGCAGTTAGGGGTTAGATGTGTTGCTGGTTGGTTCCAGGAATCGAACCCGCGATGCTTCTGTAACCGTTTCTAATATACATTCTAAACTATGATGCAAAGGAAACTTGGACGCGTCACAAAAACCAAACAATGCAGTCTGAAATGAATTACTGACCTCAACCATTTGTATTAATAATTAAGCACTAATACACATGTGTTAAGTGTTAAGGCTTCCGTTTACAGCCCTCATTGGCTCTTTGCTCACCACTCAATAACCAGTTCCTGCTCCCCAGTGGAAGAAGCCCACACAAATCGCATCTCTTCCATCTCCAGCTAATTACACACTGATGAAGAACAAAACAGCAAACACGCATTCCAATCCCATGCCCGGATGCGGCTGCTAAGTGGTTGAGTTGCACAGGTGCAGACACACTGGCAAATAAGCCTGAGGCACTTTCCACAAATCGTTGACTCCAAAACTCAAGCACAGAGCAAAAGAGAGGGATGGGTTTCGTTTAGCCTCAAATGGAAGAAAGTAAGACAGAAAAGACCAGATTTAAACACTGTTAGAAGAAATGGAACATCTGCTGATGGAACGTTTCTTCTTGTTGTGGCCCATCGGTTAGGACCTTGCCCTAGAGATCAGAAGGTTGTAGGTTTAAATCACACCCCAGACACCACTGATGTACCCTTGTGTGTGTTCACAATGACAAATCATCACTTTCAAATCAAAGGTAGTGACAGTTTCCCCCTCATTCATGGCAGAGTCTGATTTCAGATCTTTCTTCTGAGAATGCTTTACAATAAATGCTGGAACATTTGGCCACAAGAGTCCTAGTGGTGTCATGTATTGATGCTGGATGATTAGTTGTCCAATAAATGCCACTCCAGCTCATCTCAGAGGTATTGGATAGAGCTCCAACTCTCCAGAAAAGGCAATTCTCCAGGCTCATGTGCATCACATGTGCAATTGGTAACAACTCTCTATATAGATTACATTTCTGTGGTTTCAAACGAATGTCTATATCAGCCAAGGTTGCACATTACAGTAGCTGAATTAAAAGATTGTCCTTATAAACTTCTGGAAATCAAGTTCTGACAGAGATAACTCTGCAGTTCAGGAAATCACTGTGAACAAAAAAAAAAACACAATAAGGACATCCCCCTAAAAAAACATGTTAGAGAAAAAGAAAGAAGAAAAAAAATTAAATTATAAACAAATAAAACATTAAGCACTTTTAATACCTCTCAGGTATAAATATAAAATGTAAATAAATGTAAAAATATTAATTAAGAATATATTTAATAAAAAGGCCATACTTTTCCACATAGAAATATTTAATGATAGAAGGTTGAGTGGAAAAAACAAAGAAGAAAAATGCAAAACAGGAAAACTGAAGTGGGAGGGGCTGTAACATTAACATTTGATGCTTCATTATATACAATAATAACTTCTCTGTGATTTTATGTATCAATTTTCAGTCAGTTTTGTTTCATTATCAGTTTAGTAAATCTCATTTATAGTGTAGCTTAGGGCCTTACAACAAAAATGATCACATATACAGTATCTTTTTTCTAAGCGGAAATACAAGTTGTGGTGAATACAGAGTCATTTCGTCCATGTTTTAGATCAAGGTCTTTTTATTAAGTTTTCCAAGGTAAATAGCAACAAACCAAGACACACACCCACACACACACACACACACACACACACACACACACACACACACACACCCCAAAAAACATCCCACTCCCAAGGAGCTCCCACCACGTCTATTGCATCTAAAATCAGTCTATGAGGCCGATTCTACTATTCAAACAACGTTCTGTTGTCCAAGTCTATTTTCTAAACAATTATAAAACATTATGAAATACTGTTTATGATCCTTATGTGGAATCATTTTTTTCAGAGTCAGATGCTGCATCAGATGCCAAACCCAATCATAGTTTTTGACCGGGGGTCAAGAGAATTATCAGATATGGAAACTATTGCAGTGATATGTGAAGGGTTTACTAGTATTTGCAATGTTTCTGACGCAGCTGCAAATATAGATTCCCAGAAGGTCGTTAATTTGGGGCAAAACCAAAACATATGTGGGTGATTGTCGGCAACAGTCACATTCAGGAGTGATATTAAGTTTGAATTTAGTCCCAACTTAGACCAATGTAACCGGTGTACTACTGTGAACTGGAAACTAGAAAATAAATGCTTTTAAATGTAAAAATAAAAAGCTCAAAGTAAAATATTTATGAAGTAAGAATGTTAATGAAACAGTTGATGAAATCGAGCAGTAAAAACATCAGCATTATCATGTTGCGTGTTTCTCAAGTTATCGCCATGATAGATGCAAATTACGTTTTTTTCGTGTATATGTCTCACTACCGATTTCTCCGGCATTTGTCTGCTATTTTATTTGAAAGTTTGTTCTCACAGTGTTTATCTTTGTCACCTACTGCATTAACTTTTCTCTGTTTGGATTACACGGATAGATGCTGCCACTATTCACTTTTTGACTGTGTATTTACCCAGAAAATCATGTGCTGGTTTGGGAGCTGCTGTGTTCAGGACCGTAAAGTCCTGCAGAGGGTGATTCGAGCAGCAGAGCACTGCTGCAGGTCATCTTTGCCAACTCTGCAGGACATCTGCACCAAGAGATGTAGGAAACGGGCCATCAGGATCTACACTGTCCCTTCACAACCCAGTAACAGTCTGTTTCAGCTGCTGAAATCAGGCAGGAGGCTAAGGAGTATAATGACCAGGACACTTACACCTCACACACTTAACACCTGAACATCCAACTATACATTTCAATTATACGTCCACTTTACACTTAGAGACATAACACTGGACGTTGCAAACCTGCACTTTACTCTGCACACACCTTTCTTTTCCGTGTATTTCGTTACTCTACTGACCATAACACTGGACGTTGCAAACCTGCGCTTTACTCTGCACACACCTTTCTTTTCCGTGCTGTTGTGTTCTGTCTACAATTCCCATATTCACTTCTCCCTATGTTGCACCTTTGGTTCTTCTTGACCATTTTCGTTGCTTACGTTCTAGCTTGCATACAATTATATTTACTTCTATTTTATTTCAGCACCACGGACAGTGTGTGTTTTTTGCCAGCTTGACTTCAAGTTTTTGGGAGCGAAGCACGTGGTCTGCCGGCATGCCCTCTCAGTCGGCCTTGGCTGGCTAACACTCTGCCGTGGTTAAGCCCGACCAGGGAGGGTACAAAAGACAAGCTCTAAAGCAGCCGTGTGCTTCTGCATTTCACCTTACCCGAGTCGCTAGCTGAGCCACAAATTTACACACGCTAATGTGCTGATTATGTTTTGCGTCTCTGCTTTATTTCTCCCTCCTCTGTTGTGCTAATGGTGCACTGGCATCACCCTCGCGCTGGCGGACCTGTACAGCCTCCACCTGCTGTTTTCTCTGGGCACTCTGCCACTCTCGTTGTCTCAGTCTGTGGGGGAACCTGTCTTTCCAAGACTCTGCCGAGGAAAGGAGGCAGTGCCCCAGCTGGGACCAAACCCCCCTCGGCCCTGAGTGACCAGATTGCCTGGCCCTCATTAAGCCAGGCCAGGGAGGGTACAAAGGTTGATTGTGTTTTGCTGGTCTCTGTCTTTGCCCGCTAGTTCTGCCCGCTAGCTTTGCCTTTCCCTGGCTCCATAAATGCTCTCCCCACTGTTCCCCCCTGCTACCCCTATCAACATTACAGGTGAATGAGTCTCCCCTCTCTCTCCTATTCTGTCACAAGTTTCATCCTGATTGTTTACTCCTCCAGTAATGTGAGGTTGGCGGCTTAACAAGGAAGAAAATCTGTTCTACAGCCATTCATGGCGAAAGGTGAGGTTGGCGAGATAATGAGGCGAGTTAACAGAGTTTGACGGTATATATTCATTTAATAATCTTCCCCCATAATCTTCAGTCAATCTTTACATTCAAATCCTCTTTCCATTCTGAGGTTAAAATGTCCACTTGATATGAATTAATTAGAGAGTGTATAGCGCCAACTAGTCCTTTTGAGAACAGGTTTAGCTTCAGAACAGAGTCTAGTAAATAGTTTGGTGGTGCTGATGGAAAGAGGGACAAATGACTGGAAGCAAAATTTCTAAACTGTAAATACCTGACGAAATGGGATTGAGAAATGTTATCTTTTTTTTTTAAGGACATGAAGGTATTTCCAAAAAATAAATCTAACATAGACATCCCACTCTTTGCTCAGGTTTGAAAAGATTGGTCTAATTCCATCCATGTTTTGACAGGCAACATGAAAAGCCAATGATAATAAGAATAGTGTTGTGCCGAACCATGTAGCTGGAATAGAGTAACAACCACGTCAGGACAGGTTTACTAACGCTACAGAGCATAGGAGTAGCAGCCGGCAGCAGCACATGGGCTGAAGTTTGGACTACTTCTGCCATGCACACCAGTTCTTTAGCAGCTGGACTGAGATAAGAGAAAATGGCGATGTTATTGAAAACTACAACTGAAGACACACAAACAGACAGAGGTCAAGTTTCAAAAGTTGAGGACATTGTTGAAACGAAGAGTCTGAGGGATTCGGTAGCGTGGAGATACTGAGTTGACTATTTAAAAGCAAAGGTAGGGGCGTCCAGCTCTGGTCCTGAAGGCCTGGTGTGCAGCCAAGTTAGGTGATTTTCCTGATCAACTTCACCTGGTTCAGCTCACCTGGTAATGGCCAGGCTTAGTGTGGGTGTTTGAGGAGAGAAACTACCCAATTGTACTGGACACTTTACAGTCCCAGATCAAAGGAAGTGCTTGTGGTCTCCATAAAACAACCAATGTAATGCCAACCAATGACCAAATATTTCTCCCAGATGATATTCTGAACATTTACATTTACATTTACTCATTTGGCTGATGTTTTTGTCCAAAGCGACTTTCAGGTACAGGAATAATCAGCATAAATTCAGACATGACAGCACTGATGTGCAAGTTACATGGAGTTCAATACAATCTTAGAAAACAGTGCAGGTGCTACAACAGTGCATATAAGTGCTACAACATTACTACCTGAAAGAGAAACACATTCTACTTTTACGTTCCAGTGCATGTCAAAAGAATCTCTCTCTCTCTCTCTCTCTCTCTCTCTCTCTCTCTCTCTCTCTCTCTCTGCTAATTCGCTGATCATGTCTGGAGCGGATTGGACACAGAGCACAGGATGTCCCGCCCTCCTGGTTTGAAAAGGCAGGAATCAGCTGAAGGAAAGCCACTTTTGTTCTAGAGAGAGCTGTTAGACGATTTGCTTTGTTTGTGACACTTATTTTTGTAGTACTGGTTATTTGTTAATTCAGTGTGGGGATTCAGGCAAACACCATTTGCTTTTGTAGATAGATTTGGGTTTAGGCAGGTGTAGGGTCTTTTTGTGTTATTTTCATTTCTTTGGTGTTGTCTGTCCTCACATAGGAGATTTGTAAGTACTACTTGTTTTGTGTAAATAGAACTTGTAAATATATTTTGGCTTTGGTATTGTGGGTATATAGTGGGCTGTGTTTATTTTGTTCTTGTAAGTCTCTTGTTATTTTTGCAAATACAGTTGTACCTGTAACTCTTGTAAATACCCCCTATACGTTAGTAAATACTATTTCATTTACTTTTGCTGTTGGGTGTTCCGTATTTCATACAACCACTCTTCACATTAATATTTCATATTCGGAACCCAAGACAAAACACTACACTAACATTAAGAGATTATGAGTAATTCTAAAACAGACAGCAGGTGCTACAGCATAGTTAACATGTCTTATTCATATATACAAGTGCTTTAGATGCTGAACAAATTGTACAGAGATGGTTGAAAGGAAGCTGCAATGTTTACAGTGCTCAGCATTGTAGATATTAACTGGGTAAAGAAAAGTGCCTGATGTTACAACAGTCAAAACAGATTAATTTTATTGAAGCAACAGCTTACAGCCATTACATTTTAATTCAGGAGGTTTAAAAACAATATTAGAAGTGACTGCTGGTGGTCATCATGCATTTAAACCTGCTGTTCTGCTGCATGGGTAAATAAAAAAAATAAAATAAAATAAATAAATAAATAAATAAATAAATATCTAAAAAAATAAACAGCAAAAAATGTTTTCGGCTTTATGTCCTCTTCTTTATGTTGCTAATCAGATCAGTTCAGACCAGCTGTCAGTAATAAGGTCTGAGTTTCACTAAATTCCCACTTTAGCCACAGCGCTAGTATCAGACCCACAGTCATTGAACAGCAACGAGGCTGAATTTGTCTCACTGCACGCTTCCCAAATTAAGAGTTGCTGTGCTGATTGACTGCATCCTGCACCGAATACTAATGAGCAGAGAAAGAGAGAGAGAGAAGGAGTGAGGGAGGGAGAGAGCAATGTCATTTGCCCTCTCTGATCCCCATTCTGTCATAACAGAATAACTCACACTGTCTCACCTCAGTCCAGCCTCAAAAACACGTGTTACGGACGACACACTCCTTAATCACCAGCATATGGGTCAACGTCCATTTTGATCATCTCATTTACCTCCTCATCACTCACTCCTCTACACCTCCAGACGCCTTGACGGCTTTGATGTCCTTTCACCAACCGTACACTCAAATGTGACCATTAATCAGAGGCTCTAGAGCACAAAGTCCCCGTGTGTTTCTGAGAGGCATCCATTGCCAAATAAATACAGCACAATACAACATGACAGTTTCATTGCTTAGGCCCTAGTAGTCGCAGATATCACCAGCGATTACAAACCTACGCTGTAAATTATGCCATAGATAAAAAAAGTTTTCTGTTTAAAATTTATATAATTTATATTCACTAGTTAGTTACTAATTCTTTTACATTATTTTATTTAAAACATTATACAATATGCCAATGAAACATTATCTATTTAAATATTCATACACCAAAAATGTGTGTAATGTCAGCAGATTATTATTTCATAATTAAGACTATGCAATTTAAATGTTCTATTGTTTAATCAAGAAAACATTATGCACTGTGAGAAAATGTTTTTTTGTGATTTTTAATAGACAAGTCAACATTAATCCAGCTATTAACAATTTATTTGGAAATCATTCTCTAAGGTTTTTAATACATTTCTCACCCACAAAGAATCATTCACATTCTAGAATAAGTGTGGATTCTTACTTTTTACCCAACTAGAAAAGATTTTTTTTTTGTTTTTTTTTTGTCCTGTCCTGACAGTTAGGCAAGCAGCATGGTAATTCTGTTGCCTGGGGTGTCAGTGCAGTTTTGT
>JBBIGC010070467.1:0-10727 GCA_037576955.1 Lepidarchus adonis
TCTCTCTCTCTCTCTCTCTCTCTCTCTCTCTCTCTCTCTCTCTCTCTCTCTCTCTCTCTCTCTCTCTCGTTCTCTCTATCTGAGCCAACAGTGACACTGGCCAAATAAACCTTTCCTGGTATTATCTCCTAGGCCAGACACTGCCATCACATTTTGATCAGACACGAGCCACTTCACTTTTCTCCATTTCATTTCATTTTCATGCCATTTTCAGAGCTGCCAACCACCTAGACTGGCTATCAGTAAAATGAAATCATAATATTATTTCATTCTCAAAATGACTCATATATTCTCAGTTTATGCACTCCTCACTAAACCTGCATTGACTTTCTCCTAGAAAAATCTAATTCAGAAGATTTGATAAAAAATACAACGCTTACACCACTTTGTGTAAGAGCCTTGTGTTTATTAGGGCTTTATTTAACATTTTGTCACTGCCATATAAAACCTTGCAGCTGCTTTTTATTTACCAGTAACATCATTTCAATCATTTCAGACTGAAACAGCTATTTAACTGGTCAACTAGTTTAACACTTAAATATAAATATATGCTTTGTGCTTGATCTTTCTCATACAGTCATTAACTATGTTGAATGAAGTGCAAACCACCAGCATTTCTCTATTTTCTTACTTTCTTTAAAAGCTAAGAACAGTTTTACTGACTGCTTTGGAGATAGGAAATATGAGTGTAAATATACTGGTTCATTTTCTGCTGTTCACCAAATGGAATGCTTGGGCTGGATTGATTGCTGCAGGCAAGGGCGGCATATTTGAAAGATTGGGTTAAAATAGGAATCATTCATATAAACTGGTCAAATTCTGTCTATTACCCACTGTCAATTACTAAAGAGACCTTGGGTTTGTGAGAGGTTTAAATAATGAATATAAATAAAAATAAAAATGTATTTAATTATTCATTGTCCAAAACACTTATCCAATTCAGGTCGCAGGGAAGCTGAAGCCGATCCCAGCTGACTATGGGCTTAAGCCAGGATTTACCCTGGACAAGAAACCAACCCATCACAGGGAAACACAGAGACAAACAATCATTCACACACACAGTCACTCCTATGGTGAATTTAGATTAGTCAGTCTACCTACATCATAAGCCTTGGACAGTAGGAGGAAACCAGAGGAAACATGGGGAGAACTTGCACAGAATTCCACACAGAAACACACCTGTGGCCAATTTGGGAATTTAATCCAGAACCAGGAATATTGTGATGAGTGAAGACGAGATATATTTCTGAGGTGAAATGCATTTTTCATAACTATGTTAATGTGAGAATCGAATGATAGAGCGGAATCTAATATAATATATATTTATTGTTATTATTATTATTATTATTGTTATTGTTATTGTTATTGTTATTATTATTATTATTATTATTATTATTATTATTATTATTATTATTGTATATTTTTAATTTTATATATTTATTTATTTATGTTGTTGTTGATATTATTATTACTATTATTACTAGTACTATTATTATTATTATTATTGTTATTATTATTATTATTATTATTATTATTATTATTATTATTATTATTATTATTATTATTATTTGTAGTAGTATAAACAGGTCCATTAGTCCAATCCACTGGTCAAATATGGACTAACTTCATTCATTTGAACCCTTTTATTGGGCCCTACTGCACAATACAAACAAATACCAATTGGTGAATTTAAATGATATTGTGTGACCAATAAAATACATTACAACAGTTTGATATAATAATTTCAATTTAAATTAGATTTAATTCTGAAATGTGTAATATCTTAGTTTGGACTGAAATATTTCTAGAGCTTTGTTAAATACACTATGCCATGATGACATGTTAAAATAAAGCACTAGAGCTCAAACAACTCCCAGATTCTAGTGTTTGATGCTCCATTGTAACGCTTGATGCTTGCCTCCCTTTTGAGTGTCTTCCACTGGAGGGAAGCTGTTTGTGCTTTGTAAGCATTTGGAGTGTATCTCCAGTCTGACTCTCAAGATACATCCAAGTGTATCTGCTCCATTAGACAAGCAGCACTGGGTAAGCTGGAGTGGCAAGACTGATGAGCCAGTAACTTATAAGAGAGGTCCAAGAGAGAGACGCAGGGAAGGGGAGGGGGGCGGTTGGGGGCTATTTCAGCAGAACGCACTTCGTAATGAAGAGCACTCAACAACACCTGCGCCTCAAGCTCAAACCTGGAAGGAGATGGGAGAGAGAGAAAGAGGGAGAGGGAGGGACAGAGACAGATGAACAGATAAAACAAGAGAGATCTCCATGTGGTTGGAAACTGGAGCAAGGAAAGGGAAACACACACACACACACACACACACACACACACACACACACACACACACACACACACACACACACACACACACACTGTCCCTGCAGCTGTGTCCTTCATACACTGTCACCCTGCTTTCCTTATACTCCCTTCTAACCCAGCCTGAATCCCAGTCTAACCAGCCAACCACACTAACACAACAACCCCCACATTTCAGTGTCTTTAACACAACAACAACAACAACAACAACAACAACAATTAAAAACATAGTTGTGAAAAACGCATTTTTTCACCTCAGAAATATATCTTGTTTTCGCTCATCACTTTCACAGAAGCATGCAGAAATACTTGTTCATGCTTTTATAACTTCCCGTCTTGATTACTGCAACGCCCTGCTGATTGGTCTCCCAACTAGAACATTAACCAGGTTCCAGTACGTGCAGAACTACAGCTCGTGTTCTCACCTTCACCAAAAAATCAGAACACATCACCCCCATTCTCCACAAATTTCACTGGCTCCTCATATCATATCATATTCAGTACAAGCTGCTTCTCCTCACATTTAAAGCTCTTCATGGATCTGCTCCTTCATACCTCACTGAAATACTCCATTCATACTCTCCCTCCTGTTCACTACGCCCCCTGGTACTGGATTACTCACTGTCCCTAAATTCAGGTTAGTCACTATGGGTGGGAGATCATTTACTGTTGCTGCCCCGAAACTCCCGCACACACCTAACGCCCTCTCTTTCTCTCTTCAAAACTCATTTGAAAACATATCTATTCAGTCTGTGCTGTTCCACCACTCACTCTTGAGTTCCTTTTCTGCTGTTTGTTTGTCTCTGTTCTGTGTCTTAACTGTTTCAATTTAATGTTTTGATTTTTATTTTGCCATGTAAAGCGACCTTGAGTTTGTGAAAGGCGCTATATAAATTCTAATTATTATTATTATTATTATTATTATTATTATTATTATTATTATTATTATTATTATTATTATTATTATTATTATTATAATAAATACACCCCATGGAAATGGTTGATTTTACAACATACTTGAACAAGCAAATCTTTAAACAATGCCTACAGATAAAAGTGAACTTAGCTTTTTCAGTCATTAAAATACACATATCTATAGATATTAATATTCTTCTGTGGAGTATTTACATGTTTGGTGGTGTTGCCCCCTTTAGTCGTAATGTTTTTTTTCAGCTTGCTTAAATTTTTGACACCTCTCCCATGTAAAATTCCTTCAGCTGCAAGATGTTTGAGGGTTTTCTTGCATTTATTGCCCTAGTGCGATAAAAATAGCCTTTGTTTAGGCCTTTCCATAACACTGGATTTCATTCATTGTTTGAGTTGCTCAAACCATAACATTTCCACCACCATGTTTCACAGTTTGTATAAGATTCACAATCCACAGTTTTAGTGCTATTGTGTCCTAACTATCTTTAATTCATTTGTCCAAAAGGCCTGATCTTTGCCAACCTGGCAAACTGTAGACTCTAATTTTTTTTTCAGATAGCATTTTTTGAAAAAAAACCCCAACAAAACAAAAAAAAACCCCATCACACAAAGTGCACCATAACAAATGTCAGATATGTATTTTGTCCATCCACATTTGGAGCTCAGGAAGCTATCAACAATATGGTACCTTGCTCAAGAGTGCATCATTAATACCTGGGTCATGAACATACAACCCTCTGAGCAAGGGAAGGCCCTAACCACTAAGCTACCACTGCTAACACGTCCATCAGTAGCTTGAGTGGCCAGTACTGGACAAACTGGCAGTCATGAGTCTACACCAATTGTAGACATTTTTTCTACCAGTAGAAATATTATTTTCAAATAATAATAATAATAATAAACAGGTCTTATTAAATCCCTTGATCACTCAAGGACATACACAACCTCTTTTCTTAAGGCCTTACAGTTCTTTAGATCTTGGTATATTGACATCACACACTTCTGTTGCAAAGAAAACACCAGCTATGTACACCTTGATTTCAGGTGAAAGAAGACAAATGCAGGAGGTATTACAAAAGGTTAGATATTACATCTAATTTAAACATCTAATTTTATATATTGCATATATATTGCGTATATTAGCTTTATCTTTAGGAATAATTTCCATTGGATGCACTTAGTTGTTTACATGGCTGTTGTAAACCTGCTACACATCTTATAAAACATAATAATCATTATTCAGTAACAGGCATAAGGTTATAATTACATGGTGCAATCAAAACAGTATATGCACTGTAATTATAAAGTAAATCAAATCAAAAGTTGCAGTGTCTGCAGAAGTCATTCACTAAGTAACCAGCTATTATTGTGATAACATGATTACAGGTTTGGATTAAGCCTTGAACTGTGGTATTATGCAGAATCGCTATTTTGGCTTTGAGTTTCCTAGGTGAGCTTAGCAAATACATATTGGAATGCACAAAACCATGATAATCATTTTCATTGCACAATATGACTGAACAAAGTCTGTTATGAATATTATGTTTAAAAAAAGAAGCAATATTACAATGCTAGGTCAATATATCTGTAAGAGCTGCACAACATAGAATTGATATTACTGATTTATTGCAAAATATTACGATTGTAATAAGCCCTCCATTTGTTTTTTTGAGCCATTCCTTTATGGATGTACCAGATTGCTTACGAATAATATATCTTTTGTTCAGATGGCCTAATATTATCTTTAAGCCCTCTTTGATATGATACAGAATTCATAGCTGAATCTTTAACGTTAAACTGCCCTGTCCTTGAGGCAGTTAAAAACCCCAAAACCATAACATTTCCTTCACCATGCTTCACAGCTTATATGGCGTTTGTTTGAAGTCTAGCATTACCACATAGTAATAGTTAATGTTCATGTTGTAGCACTTTTCATCTGCATTTAAGCACTAGACTTGTTTATAAGCACTTAATGATGATGTGGAATGTGGTATACTCTATCTAGCACTCCCAGATAGTAATTTATCACTTTATGATAATCTTTATTATTATTATTATATTTATCACAGTTCATGTTGTAGCACTTGCCACCGGTATTCAATAACTAAGAAAAATAGATAGAATTTATTTCTATCACTCACATTAGTGCTGTCATGTGTAAACATGTGTAATTGTTTGATTGTTCCTTTAGCTGGAAGTCACTTTGGATAAAAGCATCAGCCAAATGAATAAATGAAAATGTAAAATTCACATTTATTTCACCTTTGGCACTGAATAAAAGAGTTATTTACTGTTACTGTACTGCACATTTTCCTTTTTATATAAATAGCTGCATTTACTGTATAGTATTGTGGTCTTTCTTCTCCTAGAATCACTGTAATTTCTGTAAAATTAAATGGACAGTGTAAGTATAGGCTGTGGCTTATACATTGATTTTGCAAACGTGGCATTGGGTGCAGCTTGCCTAAATGGGGCACAGAGAGTTCAATTTCTTCTCTAAACAAACTGAAACATCAATTCATCTGACAGTAGCACATCTAAAACTTCAGCCTGAAACTATTACATGAAGAAAATGCCAAACGTTAGTTCTTGGGATGCTCCTCACCTGTTACCAGCCCATTTGATTATTGTGCAATGTTTTAAAACATATTTGTAAGTTGATCAGTGAAAAAAATCTTTGAGCTTTTATCAGTTAAATAGAATTTAAAGAGAGTTAACAACACACACATTCTTTTTTGTTTATGGCAACTTATGAAAAAAACATGTTTTTGGAAATGAGGTTTGTATATTTACTGTGTAGAACAGGAATGTTGCTTCAGAGTCTCTAACTGACACCTGCCACTCTTAATTCCACTGTAGCCTCATTTAATCAACTGTTCTGAGTCCAGAAACGGACAAATAAGCAAGTCCCCTTATGCATCACATTGAGTCCAGCACATGAGCTTGTTGAACTAATTTTGGAGTCTGAACCCAGGTTAGCTTTTCTTTCAGGGTTAGCACAGGGACAGATCTGCAAAAAACATTCAGTCGCCTCTGTAGTGTGTGTGTGTGTGTGTGTGGTTCTGCCAGCACTATACTCTGTATTGTTCACAGAGAACAATGAGTCATCGAACATTGTGAAGGCAACATAAGGACACTTTCAGAAGCAACTGGCAGAGGAACAGAGGGTGTAGGCCTGTGTAGCTGTTGCTGACTATGGAAAAGAAATGAATGAATAGCTACTGAGACTGTAGGGGGTTTGTGGTCTACTGGCTCACTGTTTAAAGGACCCATATCATACATTTTACCCACATTTAATGTCTTCTTTGAGGTTCATTTATGATATTGGGGTTTCTATGTCATAATTTGCTACGTTTTACCATAATGTTTTTTATTATCTTTATAATATCTCATTAACCCTTAGAATTAAACAGTATGAAAGAGGGAATAGTACGTTTTGGAACCCAAGCATACACCTTGGCTATGGAAAAGTACTGTCATGCTTCTTGCATTTATACCTCGGCAAATACCTTCATAATTATTAGATTTTTATGATTATTTAGGTTAAATTTTGATCATGATATCACTCATGTAACTATGATTCTATCTGTTTTATTTTTATTCCAAATTCGATGCAGATGTATTACCACTTTTAGGTCAATGCATTTATTAATGCAACATGCCATAGACTGGTGTTTTGGATCACACGATGACGTCATTTCACGTTTTTATAGACTAAAAGCATGCTTGTGCAGCATTAAAGCTGTGTGAAATCAGGAAGTGAGTTGGATTTGTGAGGCTTTAGGTTCCTGGCAGTACCCTCACTACTAACTCTCTGATGTAATATTTGTCATTTCTCTGCAACTCAGCCCAACAGTGTATCTAACATGCATAGCCCAATAAAACCCACTGATTCTACAATTGAACAAACTGTATTCAAAAGCCTCCTAGAAACATTCATTCTTCAAGGAAAGTACAAAGCAAAGTGGTTGCTGCACAAAATTCACACGCCTTTAGAGATAAAGTAAGTATTTAAATAACAAACATACTTTTTTGTGAAGAGTGCAAATGTTTCTCAGCTTCTGAAGTACATAAAAAAATGGATATGAAGCGAAAGCTTTGAGCAACATGAACGAATAAGTGAACAGCCTATCAAAGTTGTAATCTAGAAGCTATGTAGATTTTTATCTAAGGCAGGATAGAGCAGATTAAAGGGGAATGCTATTAGTCCTTCCCCTTTGAGATGCTTCCATTTAAATCTGCCCTGGCATGTTGCTAACTGCTGAGTTACAGTAGCTGCTGGAGATCTACAAGCTTAAATGCATCTTAAATACAAAATACTACTTTATGTGAACTACATAAAACATTGTCTCTGTTTCTGTTAAATAATAATAACTGTTAAATAATAACCTGTTACATATTCCAGGATCACTGTACTGACATAACATAATCTGATTACTTTCTATTACTTTAGGATTACTTATCTTTTAAAGCCATAGAATGGAATTATTAAGATGGCATTAACTTTACAGAAAAAATTATAAATTGCCGAAAATATGAAGCACATCCGTACTTTTGCTTACTGAATTCCCTGGCAGCATAGACATTAATGTAAAATAATTAAATAAATAAAAACATAATAACAAAAATAATAATCTCTGAAAAAATGTTAGTTAAAAAAAACATTAAACCATGACTTATAAAGAATTCCACTTTTTAACATATCAGGTTTGTCCTTAAAATAGAACATATTTTATCCAAATATAGAATAAATAATATTTATTCTAATAGTTCTAAAGGTTAACAAGACTAAATGCTGCATTTTACATTGTGTTTACTTATTATTTAAAATTCGAAACACATTTTTCAAAGCTTGGGTATTAAGTGAACATGCCATCTTTTATGGTGTGGTTGTTGTATTCACTGTTGAAAGAGAGGAAACTGGCAGGAAGCTACATCAGTACTATCACATAAATGCAGACTAGCACATGCTTGCTTCAGACTACATAAAACCAATTACGGCATCTCCTTCAAACTGCTACTAACACAATGTCACTGGACAGTGTTATGTGCTTGAAAGAGAACATTGACTGCCAGTTCTGTTACATCAACTAATAACATTGAGCTGAATGAACAGGAAGAGAAGAAGGCCGACCTCCCCACCCAGAGCGAAGCCAATTGCACCCAGTCATGAATATCTACAGTAACAATAGAGCCTCCTGAATAAAGGACCAACATACATACTGTACTGTACATGCCATTGTTCCTTGTATTCCATTAGGTGTGTATATTACATATTAAGCAAGTGGTAAAATTTTACCATCACATCTATTGAAAAATATTGATGTATTTGTATAGAGTGTTAGATTACAGAATCATTCAGCCAGTATATTTATTAAATAAAGCTTCAGATAACACCACCATGCAGCTGAAATGCTTTTCATATTCATATTGGGATCACACATACAGCAATCTGTTAGCTGGCAACAAGTATATGATTTGATTACCATGTCCATGTGCCGTAATTTGTCAACAGAAACAGCACTGTTTGCATGACTCAGCTGGGCAGGGTTGTCAGCATTCTCAGAGGGTTCCTCCAGATGTTCCTGTATGTCCTGGATACTGTGTTTTGTCAAGTGTAAGTAGTGGGTTTTTACTTTGGTTCTGAATATCACTGTACAACATGAATAGATTCAGAATTTAGCATGACTGTAGAAAAAGGTGAACAGGAAAGACACTGATTTTAGAATGAATGGATTTTGAAATATTCTGAATGCAGCTGAGGTTTGTGAATACAGCTTTTCCCATAAGAGCAGTATTTATTATATGTATTTTTGTATTATTATATCTGTATGGAGTCTAAAGTGCACAAACCTGGTCAAATTGCTGCTCATTCTTTTTCCTTTCCTGACGTAAAAAAAAATACTACAGATCCTTTATGGTATATACCATTTTAATTCACTTAAATATGGCAAATATATAAAACTGACACAATAAATGTGTGATAACCTATTGGTTCTGCATGATATCCACAGTGAAATGCTGGTATTAGCACAGGCTGTGCTCAAACATGTGCTAAGTAAGGTGCTCAGCTCACTTTACGTCCATTCTGCACTTTTCTTTTCAGGCAAAGGCAATAACAGAGCTGCAAAGGTGTCAAGCCTTAAGCTAGCTGTCAGAATAGAAAAGCAAACTAAACATTTAATGTATCTTCAGAAATGTTACAGTATAGCCATAGTCCCTGTGGCTAAAAATCCTAAAAACAACTCTGAAATAATGAAATATTTTATTACAGAAGAAGGAAAAAAAAAACTTTATTAAGTGTTATTTAAGTTAATAAGAAAAATATTTTTTGACAATTTCTCCTGGTTTAGTCATTCTGGGTGTAAATGTAATGTAAAGGGTAAGTGGTAAAGTCAAATGGTGTAAAACATATACTATATAAAGTATACAGTCTTATGCAAATGTTTGGGCACCGCTTGATTAATAACACATTTTGGTGATTTTGTATTGAAAAGATGTTAACACAGTCTCTCTAGGACATGGAAAAAAATACATAATATTTTCAGCAAACATTGATGCTTAGTTTTTATGCCATAAATTAAACAAACAAACAAAAAAAGTAAAACATTATTATGGCACTGAAGAATGGATTCCACTAAATACCAGCAAATTCTGAAAGCAAACATCACAACATCTGTAAAAAAGCTGAAGCTGAAAAGAACATGGCTTCTACAACAGGACAATGATCCTTAACATACATTGAAATCCACCATGGACGACCTCAAGATACGCAACAGTCCCCTGCTACCAAACAATATTACAGAACTAGAAGCTTTTTGCAGTAAGAATGGGAGAAAATCCCAAGTGCAAGAATGAACAGACTTTTAGCTCTAAAAAGCGTTTGCAAGCTGTGATATCTGCCAGAGGTGTTACTAAGTACTGATTATGTAGGGTACCCAAACTTTTGCACAGTGCGCAATAATGTTTTAATGTATAAATTTTTGTTACATTTATAGCATTAAAAGTAACTACACATCAATGTTTGCTGAAAATCATGTCCTAGAGAGACTGTGTTTACATCTTTTCAATTACAAAATCACCAAAATCTGTTATTTATCAAGGGGTGCCAAAACTTTTTCATAAGACTGTATAATGTTAAAAAGAGGAAAAGAAACAACAGAGCAAAAAAGAACAGATGCTTTCTGATCGAAGCCCATGGTCCTTCAAAGGGCACGCTTTGGCATTATCAGCCAATCAGAAGTGGATTTAAAGCAATCAGAGCAGCACTCTTGTCAGGAAAACAGCTATAATAGGTTTGCACTGCTGCAGATCACACACAGATCCACACGCAAGCACACACTCACATGCACGCACACACACACACACACGCACACACACATACACACGCACGCACGCGCACGCACACGCACGCACACACACACACACACACACACACACACACACACACACACACACACACACACACACACAC
>JBBIGC010070477.1:0-10727 GCA_037576955.1 Lepidarchus adonis
TTTGTGGGTAGATCTTAAAAGAGCTGTGGCTGCAAGACGACCAAAGAACATTACAGAACTAGAACCTTTTGCAGGAAGAATGGGAGAAAATCCCAAGTACAACAATTGGAAGAGGTGTTACTAGGTACGAATATGAGTATGAATATGAGGCAACACAGAGACTAAATTCCATCAACCTCTCATCAACACAGATTCCAGCAGGGTTTCCTAAAGTGTGGTCTCTCAAAAAATATTGTAATATCAAATTTAAAATAGATATAATTAAAACATATACTGTTAGAAGTGATTTTAGATTGAATGCACTAAAAATATCATAATTTTCAAAATTCCTTCAAGACTAAATATTGTCCAAGATTGAATTTTGTTGAGAAACACCTGCACAGGTAAACATACACATGGCCATTGTGTTGGGGATGTAGGAGATCAGCTTGGTCAGGACATAGGATTGGGTGCATGACCTAAAATTCTGAACAGCTATAAACAAATGGAAGGAGTCAAAAAGTGCAGCTAATGGCTGTAAAACATGTTTAAAATTGCCCACATCCACTGTTAGGGCAAAAATTCAGAGAGTTTACACCACCAGCTGTGGTGAATCTACCTGGAAGAGGACAGGTGTTTATTTATGACCCCTACAAACAGTGAGGGATGGTCAGACAGACTAAACTTTCTCCAAGAAGCAAAGTAGGAGATATGAAAAAAAAACCATAAACATAAGCATTAAGCCATAAATGTAAGTGCTTGGAGTTTACCAGAACTTTGACAGTACCTGCTTTACATAAACAATTACTGAAGGTGGATTTGGTGCAAAAAGAAGGATGTTTATACTCTTAAATATGTGGGAGATCTTTGAGGGGCTGTTTTTCCACCTAAAGTGGTGTGGACTTAAGTTAGGTACCAGGTAGAAAAAAATCTGTCTGCTTCTCAAAATAGCTATGAGTAGGTCAAGTGAATTTCCTTTACATACCTCATAAATTAATATTCCGGATGATCTTAGAATGAAGCTTTGGACAAAGCCATCCCAGGGTGCTGACCTAAGCTCTACTGAAACCCTGTGAGATGACCTCATAAGAAATCAAACAAGATGGAGGCACATTCCTGACATGTAGACTAAGCCAGGTTGAAGAAAGTGCTACATCCAGGGGTGCCAATAATTGTGACAAATGGTATTGTTAAACCGTACATACAAAATAGTTAATAGTGCGCAGGCGCGAGCCGTGCAGCACGTATGTACGACTCTGATTCTGGGAAAAAAAAAATTAATAAAATAAAAATTAAGCAATTTCCCCTCAAGGACAATAAAGTTTTTCTGATTCTGATTCTGAAAATGTTTTGTATTGTTCAATAAAATGGTTAGCTTTTATATTTTCAGTGTGAGATTCACCACAAAGACACATTTTAAACACAAATCCATTTTATTCCTGACCTTTTTACACTTTTGGAGCTTAAATCTCCATCCTCTACACACAGGGCTATTTCGGGCTCCAAGACTGACTGCATGCTCAATGTTCAGTGACACAAGATCCCCGAGGCTCGAACATGCCCTGAACTGCCCTCCTCAAAGGCAGCACATAAACCCCTTTGGGCCGAATGGGGTGCTGTTCTTGGAATACTCAATCCTGATAAGGCAGACATAACCTTTTAACCCGTCCCAGCAAAATCAGCATTACTTTACATTCAAAAGGACGAAGCACTGTAGTGCATAAACCTGTATATGTATATTTCCCCCATATTGCACCGGCACTGAGGAAACACTGTAATGATTGAACATAACACTGAATCACTGAAACGATTATAGAGATATTACTCATTTACAATTGAAGTGCAACACATCCCACAGTATGAGGAAAATCGCTCAGCCCCAATAAATATTACATGATGACCAAAGCCAAAAGAGCCCCAGCCTCCCCTGAAGGAAAATTACATTTCAGAATAAACGTCAGAGTGAACGATGGGACTAGGAACCGTATTCTCTCTCTGCAACACTCCTATGCCTGCCTGGGTAAACAGCCCACTTTATTAAATAAGCACAAAGTGAGGTCCAGAGAGCGACATTAATCAAAAGTTATTAAAAAAACATGTGGAAAAATCGACTTCAGTTTTACATGGACAACTACAGGCAAGACACATTTGTGTTGACAGCATCTGCAGGAGCCGCAAGGAGACTTTAAATACGCCTGGAGACTGTAGATGGGTCTTCAGGTGCTACAGAGAAACACCAGACACAAAAGAAATGTTTTGTGAAAAGAACAATTGCAATGTGAAAGCACATGGACAATCAATCAGAGCAACAGTGGTTACAAGTACGAGTGGGAATCGCAGGGTTTTTCATGATACAATACGCAATACACAATGATAATATTGCGATACAGCGATTCTGCAATAACACAACAATGATGTAGTAATACATCACAGAAACACGGGGGTTTGTTATTCATTTACATCAGTAACAGTAATTCTATTGTTAACTTTCCCGTATTTGCTTTGGAAATACAGAGAAACTTCTACTTTAGCTTCAAGGCTTCACTTCTGTTCCCCTTTGTCACAGCTGCACTAGCATCGTGCTACCAGCCGAACTACAATTCCCATAAAGCAAGTCTCTCCACCTATTTTCCCACACCAGAAACTATATAGTCCACAATGCATTGCTGCCCATGAAACACACCTTCCACTACAACCAGCTCGTTTTACCCCTGTGTACACCAGACAAATTAAGTAACATTACGCTTCTGTCTGATCTAAATATTGTTGAGGACAGTTCGGCAAATGCTAGATATAAGCAGGGACTCGCAATTCTGCACTCTTGGGTCTTTCCCCCTTTTTCAAAGTAGCTCTCCAGCAATGTGTGTTTACTCACGTTGACAGAATTCCCTTGTAGCATCATCCACAATTTAACAAGTGCAGGAAAGAGAAGCGCAGAGATACGAACACCACAAAATAATTCACACTCTGTTCCATCAATGTTGTAAAAGCCAAAGTCAGACTTTAGATTTAAGTGGTTTTAATAATTTAAATATTAATATTGCCATCTGTGTATCAATTATCGTATCACATGAGCAAGGACAACGATATATCAACATATCGATAAGTCACAATATCCAATTCAAGTGGTATGAGAGTTTTTTCTGTTCAGGTGTGATCCCTGACTGGGAGGCCAAGAGACCAATCTGCCTCACCAGGTAAGATCACACCGGATGTTAACTCGAACATTAACTTGACTTCAGGTTATCTTTAGTCTAAATAAAAAGTAAGTAAATAATAAGGAATAATAAATTCCCACTTCACCATGAAATAAAGTGCTTTTGAAAATAATGTGAATGAAGTCAGTGCTTGAATCTTAATGAAAAAACGCATAACATTTGTACCACTGAGGTCCTAACCCCAGCAAAAGTCTTCATTGTGCGCTTTGGCTCATGGGGATATTTTTAGACTCGTCACATTCAGAGCTGCAGTAGTTTTTTTTTTTGACAGACAGGCTGGGTAATACAGAGAAGCGGTTAACAGTAAATGCATTTTTCAGAGGAAGGCTAAGGCTAAGTTAAGGCTATTCTGAGAGTGGCCTCTTTCTACATGGTGTTGACATTCATTTCTGAAACAGCTTTCAGGCAAGAAAATACCCACAGGCTCTTGCATGTATGAACAGAAGATGTGAAATGATTTAACCAGCCACCACTGATTAGATTTCACTTGCACTTGCTCTTCTGTGTTACATATTAAGAGTTCATAAAGGTCTGCACTCATGACACTACATGAGTAGGGGAAGGTATTAGAAAACTATGATTAAAGTAACATTGACTGGCACAAGCATTATTATTATTATTATTATTATTATTATTATTATTATTATTATTATTAATAATAATAATAATAAAGCACAAAACTAAAATAAATAAATACATAAATAAGTAATAATAATAATAATAATAATAAGGCACATAAATAAATAAATAAAAAAATAAATAAAAAAATAAATAAATAAATAAATAAATAGCAATATACCTAAACATTTACTGAAGACATTTTAGCTGTATTTATAAAAAATATTTAAGAAATTAGGTTACAAAAAGGAAAATAACCAGTCAATAAAATATTAAATTATTGAAAATAAGCATAAAAACCTGTGAATTAGTTAAATAACATTTTACAATAATTTAAAAATAAAACAAAAAACTAAAAATAAAATGTATTTATTTATATAGGAGTGGCTGTTATTTAAATGCTATTATATGCCAAAATATAAATTCTATAAATGTATTCTATAAATATGAGAAATATGATTATTCCTTAATAACACACCAGTCTTCTTCACTGTTCAACTTACCTAATGCAGGTCAGCTACAGGCTGTCACTATACAGGTCATTGTTGCCATGAAAACAGGGCCACATGGGATCTTCAGTGCAGTCATTTCTCTGTGACAGTTTACAGTTACAGGAAAGCAATTCTTATTTAATATTCAAAGAAGAAACAGACACGTAGCATCTATAAATTTAGAACTTGACTTCGTCAGAGATGTCTGATTAATGAAATCATCTTGTGGTTAGAAGACGAAAAAAGTAAACTGTAAATCAATAACACCATCTGCTATGTTCAGCGTGTTGGACCAGATTAACCACTGACGTATGTGTGGATCCCTTCAGGACAATTGGGAATTCCTGTGGTGTAGAGAGGGCACATATACAAAAGCATGATCAATGAAATACCCAATTGTGCTAAGGTCACTTGGACCAATAATGGCTGAGATGTCGAGGAACTCATGTTCTGCGCAGACTTGCAACCTAGCAACGCGTCCGGATAAAAATATCCACTACATACGTGACCAATCTGAGCCACATTCTCTCAGTCTCATCAACACTGTTGACTCATCCCCCTGACAGACTGGAATTGACCCTCACTCCTATCGTTTGGCTAAAATTTCGAAGCTAAATTAAGGAATTTTCTGTTTGATTATTTATTTATTTATTCATGTTTTTATCTATGTATTTATTTATTTATATATGTATGCATTTACTTATGTGTTTATATCATGTTTTATTTATTTATTTATTTATTTACTTTGATTATCTTACTATTTATTTATTTTAATTTTTTTTAATTATTTACTTTGATTTTCTTATTTATTTATTTATTTATTTATTTAGTGTTTTTACTATTTCTTTATTTTTTAATTTTTTTAGCGTTTTTACTATTTTTTTAATTTTTTAATTATTTATTTCAGTAATCTTGAGTTCTGAAAACAAATAATATCCTACTTTTCATCAGTGGCAATAACAGATGCTCAGTCTATTATTTTATACAAGACTGGGTTGAAATAAGTACTTTATTTCTATACTAACGATCCTCTGCTGTAGTATATAAACAATATGAATCGTATGAACTATCACAGGCTTCTGCGTTTGTCACAATCATAGTAATGATGAATTAAATACATTGAAGTAAAGAGCACGAAGAAGGTGAAGAGCTCACCGTGACGGACAGTATGGAGAGAAAGCCCGCTCCCACGAAGGCCTGGATGTCTGTAATTGGCAAACTATATTCTGAAGGCACCACCCCCTTCAGCCCTGGATCATTCCTCAAGGGTAAGTGGGTCTTGGCTATGCCAACTGGAAAATCTCCAAAGCCCTTTAGGAAAAGAATGATAGAAATGTCAAAAAACAATTCTGAAGTTTGCTAGAGAATACCAGCTGTGGTAAACTTTAATCACATTTATATAATAAACTAATAACTGCACGATATAAGGTGAATCATTCATTTATTCTCCAAATCACTCGTTCATTTTGGGTCATGAGAAAGCTGGAGCCAATCCCAGGTGACTATGGGCATCCAAGGACACACACAATTTAGAGTAGTCAGTCAACCCAAACCACAAGCCTTGTGGGACAGAGGAAACCCACAAGAACATGTGACTGACCTGGAGATCAAACCCAGGACCTTCTTGCTGTGAGGCAACAGTACTAACCACTGCACCAACGTGCTGCCCTGAGATGAACATTTCTCATTTTATTTAATTAATTTATAACACCACCTCGTATTACTAGTGTTCTCTTATTTAAGAGTCGGTGCCTATAGGGATTGATGTTTGCATGTGTGTTATAGTGTATGTATAATACAACCAGGTATAGATGCGTCACAAAAGGCTACGGTCCAGAGTAGTTGTATCCTCAAGGTCACTAAGGCCAAAATGATGTATTTGAAATGTTTACCATATACACTTTTCAGAGCATTTTTAAGCAGAAAAAATCAATAGTCAAGACAGCCTGTATAGAGTCAGTGGAAGTTGACTTCAGTGAAAGAACTGCATACAATTTTCCCAGCGTTCCCTAATTAAAGCTGAAGAACACACCCTTGAGCGAGTTTTATACTGTAAGTTTAACCAATATAAGGAAAAATATACAGTAAGAGGCCAGTAAACTTAAAAACACACTATGGCTTATTCCAACAAGTATCATTTAAAGGGCCGACAAATGTTTAAATAAAATATAAGTATAAAATATAAGGGTTTTCAAGTTACGTCAGGGTTCGGTTCCTGTGAGTGTGATGTAACTTCAATTTTGACGTAAGTCAGAACTCATGCATGCAATCATGCTGCAGAGGTTTTATTGAACAGCACTGTGATTTATTAACAGCAGCAACATGAACGTCTCATATTACAGCAAAGCATTTAGGAAACGTTGCTCCAGATAGAAATGCTCTTTTTAATGCTTCAACATACACCACAGCAGTAAACGCATTGGAGAAGTGACTTGTAGCAAAATCACACTGACGGTGCCTTAGCACAGTGCACTATTAACCCCCCATCTCACCCACCAACACACATGACTCTTATTCAACACTAACAGTGAAAAAACAGCACAAACCTCTCTTCTTTCTCCCCCTCCCTGCAAGCAGCAGGCTCACACACACACACACATATTACAGCATTTATTAGGTGTTCAACTGCATTCTATTACTAAATATGACAGTAAATATCTGCATTAAAAAAAGTCAGTGACATAACCACAAATTCCGAGTCGAGTATGTAGTAGTACATATAGTTAATTGCGATTTATGTTTTTTTTTATGCCATTGTACAGTAATTATGGAATTTTAGGTGAAATAAGAGGTTTGAAGGGTGGAGACATTGTTTTATACTAATTGTACTGATGATGTTAAGGCTGTGAGGCCTAATGATGTTCAGTAATCACCAGTAACCTCCACGCTCGCTGTGAGCTCCACACCACTAGCTAGTTTCTCCACGTCACAGAGTCCTGACGACAGTTGTTCCGGGGGGAAACTCATAAGATGGGTCATTGAAAGTTAGTGATGAGGTGCAGACCTTCGTCCTCTACTATGTTCATTGGCTGCAGCTGTGGCTCTATTCAGCAGCTGCTACCGATTATCTGTTGGAGGACAACTGATCCATTGTTGACATTGAACACTGTCCAGTGTGGTCTGTCGTCCGTTGCCAGAGCTCAGGCTTCGGCTGAATGTGATTGGCCTGCGAGTGAGATCTTAGGCTGGATGAAGTACGATTAGAACTAAACTCAGTCAGACAATAACTACACAGCTTTAGTTTAGCACAGTGAACATCTGGAAAAGTTCTGAATGAAATTTCCACAGCTTAACACAGTGAAGGGGAAGATGATGTGAAGATGAAGATACTTAATAGTCAAGTAACAGTATGAATTATGAATGAATCGCAGGGACAAAGAGAATGTGTGTACTATTGTTTAAACTGGCGTTAAAGTGAGATGCGTTATCACATTAACTTCGACAACTTTATTAATTTGTGGATATTAAGATTTGAAATCCCTGTTAATGTTATGCCATCTGGTTATGACAATCATGCTTGTTATATAATATAAGTTATACATAGGCTTAGGGCAGTCGTCATGAGAGGCTCACATACGTGTCATGTAGCCTTATAAATACTGGCCCTCTGGAAAGAATGACCACAATGCCAGTTACTGTAAAATTGACCTGTTGTGCTGATAATACAGTGTCTAATACAGTGTCTTTGTTCAGAAACGCACCTGTTTCACATAAAATGCCAGTTTCTCTTTGGCTTTTGGTGATAGCTGCACGTCTTTGGCACAATACATCTTCTGTGCCACTCTCAGGATCTTCTTCATTACAGGCAGCTACAAGATCACATTCATCTCAGTTAATCTTAGATTCAGCTAGAAATCCATCTGTGAGTTATGTGCAGTGAACAGTTTTGCTGTGGGTTATATTTAGGCCTCGCGATGAGCGGCTGATGTAAATATAGGCCGATAATGAAACAGGTCTGTCTAAGTGGTGCTAACTGATTCTCTTTGGGACACATATTAAAACAATGACGTTCCCTCAAGGAAAAATGCAAATTAGACTGAAGAAAGGCCTGCTCTAACAGGAATGATCATTAGCATCTTAATACAAATTCTGGCTGGGCTTCCTGGAATAAACTCTCCAAAAATAATGAAAAAAAGATAACACTGCACACTCTCCAGAGAGATCTGCTCCAACTGTCGCTTGTTTTAAAAAGACGACGACTAAAAACAGCTTTACTTTTCCAGCTTTTAGTGAAACAGAGGCTCTATAATTATTCTTCATAATGTTTTATCTTTGATTATTTTGCACTTATATCTATATTGTCTTCAATTACATTTATGTTTTATAATTTGATAATAATTTAATTTTATCTCTGTAAATCACATTGCATGGCCTCATATAAAAAATGTATTAACTAGGCTCTCTCTTCTCCAGACTTGTCCCCTGAACTTCCAGCTGAAGCTTTTTACACTTTTTCCAATATCCTAACGGAACCTACAGTACTCTGCAAAGCTCTTAGGCCCCTGAGAAATGTAAATGTAAGAGCAGTTTAGAGGCAGTAAGTAATTTTATTTTTATAATTTTTTTTTAATTATTTTTAATTGTATTATTATATTTAATTTGTTTTATTTTCAGATAATTACTATGAGAATCAATACAAATAAAGTTAATACAGTGAACAGTACACGTTTGTCAATGTATTGGGTTCTCATTTCAAAGTTCTCCTCATGAAAGCTTGGAATTATTAGTAATAACCATCAAATCTCTGGTTTGTGCTCAATCAGTGGTTAAATTAATTGTTGCTGCTCAGAGTTTCACACATTCATGCGATGGCTGGAGACACTGAGGCGGAATCACCTGCACTGTTCTAACAGCTCCCAACACATATCTACCACAAATGATTTTTTTATTGCTTTTACTGCTTGTTTGCATTTATTCTAATGAGAACTTGTGATTTTGCTGCAGAAAGACTGAGAGAAACTATAGAGACTTTTGCACTACACGTCCAAATCAAGCTTTTATGTGCAGCAGGACTTTTTCAAGCCGAGTCTTCACCATCAGCACTAATCTTACCTGCAGGTCATAGAGGTAGTGAAACGTGCTGGGAAGCTCTGCTGCTGTCTGAACACTTCGTGCCAGGGCCAGTGCTCCAGCACCATCATCAGACCAGTTAGTGCACAGCACTGCATCAAACACCCCAGCCTGCCTCGCTCGGCTACACACCAACTCCAGCTCAGTCTGTGTGTCAGAGCTATGGCCAGAGAGATCAGACAGAGTTTAACCCACTGTTTCACCATCTCAGTAGTCTACAGCACATAAAAATAATGCAACCACTGATAACTGCCGAGGGTTTGAGCAGAACAAGGATCCGGGAGTGTAGAAGAGATGTTTGCAGTAGATGTATCTCATTAAAAATTAAAAATGGTGTGGGTTCGAGATCAGCCAAGTTACTGTGCGACTAATAAACAAGTCCCTCGTTGCTACAATATGACAGCCTGGCGCAGAAATACGACCAAGCTTATAAAAAAGTGAAAATTGGAGTGAAAAATATTTTTTACAGGCAATGTATTATTTAAAAATACAGGAAAATACTTTCCAGTCTTGTTTTTTATCAGAAGCCTCTATCAGGTAAGTACTAGACAAGGAGGAGACGCAAGACATTTTTTCTTTTGCCTTTAAAAAAACTTCCAGTGCATATATCCACTTCAATTTTACACGCTGCAGGACGACCTGAAATCAGCTGGAACAACAGTTACTAGTAAGCAACAACACACAGCGCAATCACCTTCATTTCTATACCCCCCCTCCCCCCAGAAAGAAGCACAGAGCTGCAAGTCTAAAATCAACTCAAACCTGAAGCTTTCTGGAGCAATGGACTCTGGTCAGACAAAGCACAAGCAGAAGTCTCTGGCAATAATTCAGCTGGTAATATTTGGAGGATGAACGATTATCAGGTATATGATGTCAAGAACATCACACACACTTTGTGCTTACATGGTTTGTGCTGCTTTTTTGAGTGGAGGAAAAAAGAATGATATAAATACATACTGTACATAGTGTTCAGTACACAGCAAGGTTTGGTCCATAATACATAGCATATTGTGGCAACTACTGACGCATAGTTACTTTTTATGTCATAAATTGAACAAAGATAAAGACATAAAAATATATAAAATAAAAACATTATTATGGCACTGTGCAAAGGTTTGGGGACTCTACATAATCAGTACTTAGTAACGCCTCCTCTGGCAGATTTCACAGCTTCAAACGCTTTTTAGAGCTAAAAGTCTTTCAGTTCTTCTACTTGGGATTTTCTCCCATTCTTCCTGAAAAAGGTTCTAGTTCTGTAATGTTCTTTGGTCGTGTTGCATGAACAGCTCTTTTAAGATCTACCCACAAATTTTCAATGATGTTTAAATCAGGGAACTGTGATGGCCATTCC
>JBBIGC010070498.1:0-10727 GCA_037576955.1 Lepidarchus adonis
CACCAGTGAGGGAGAATGAAGGAGAAGAGTCTGGAGTGGTGTTTGACTCCTCGTGGGGGTGGAATCTCCAATCGCTGATCTGAGTGGATTTTTCGATCACCAAACTGCCCTGGACACCGGCCCCCAGGACTGGACTGGGACATCCTTTATCAACATGCCTGGTGGGCAGAGTTGATCACTCCACTAATTACTTTGGGCTTGCTGCTGCTGGATCAATAGGAGTGTGTGGAGGAGGGGGTTCGGACTCCTCTGTCCAGTCCCAGTTATTGCGTTCTTCCTAACGAGCTTGCATGGAGGTCCACTGTTTTGCAGAGTCTCATCTTCACCCAGTTCACTGTGCATCTCGTAATGAATCAGTGGGTTCCTGCTATCGTTCTTACTGGGTTTTTGACCCATTTAGGATTTATTCTCCCTTTATCGAGCCAACTGGAGGACCAGTCGTCCCTCTGTGCTCCAGACACTCATGCCAGACCAGACCTCATTTCCTGTTTGCTGCAGGCACCGCAGTTGGCAAAATTTCTGTTCTCTTCTTTGAGGTCTCGGTCAGCTCTCATCCTGCTGCTTCTTAGATTATTATTCACACCATCTTAGCGTTTTCTCCCATTTTTGGGATTATAGATATTATTAATTTTTTCGTTTTTACAGTCGCACTCTACAGTAAAACCATCCTGTGAGACTGCAGAGCCCCAGAGCAGCAGAGCCCCAGAGCAGCAGATCCAGAGCAGTGAGAATATAGACAGTGATTGTGTAACTGTAATCGTAATATCTACAGTGTTTAAGACACTAGTGATGTTTTAGTTCAGTTCTGTAACAAACTGATCAGAAATCCTCCTAAACACTGAGGAGCCACTGAATAAACTGTTGGTGCCCTGCTGAACACCAGAGGCTGCTAATGTGAAAGTGCTTTGTTTCTTCTTTTGCTCTGATGTGTGTCGGGTGTGTGTGATTTGATTTGTTGCACAGCATTGCACCACAAACAGTGAGTTTGTGTTTGTCGGTTGAGTGTGTTGTGCTCTGGAGGGAAGTGCACTGCGTTTGGACGGTGTTTATTCATTGATCGACTAAAACAGTGAAAATATAAAAACTGTAAAGATGACTATATCTCCACTGGAAAACTTAACTCTTGTTCTTCTACTCACGTCTACTGTTGTGTTGAGAGCATTAGTACTTTTAGTGTTCAACATTCCAGAGCACACTGGTTGGATGGAACACTTCAAGGAAAAGTAATGGGACACTACACACTGATGTGTTACTGAAGTCTTATGTTTGATTAATTGTAGTGTATTAATATTTAACTTTTTGGTTAATGGTACTTTTGTAAGATTATGAGAAGTGTGTTTCCTGCAAGTACTGAAGCAGCCTCAACTTTTTTTTTCTGATTTAAATATTGATTGGTGTTGGATGTTTGTAAGCTGGACCATTGTGGTGTGTGACATTGCAGTAGAATAACTTTTAAGGCAATCCTTGTCAAATATACTACGTAACTCTACCAAAACAGGTTTTCAGTGAGTATTGGGAACATTTCCCATTGGAAAGAATTGTTTGGGGTTGATACAAAGTTTGGCAGTAAACCTGCAACACTTCAGCTGCTTCTGCTATGGTTTGCAGGGGTCTGTATGGAAAAAGGTCCTGAAATATTAATGTGTGTGTATGTTGGTGGATGAAATGGTTCACCCTGCAGCATAGTAATAAGTCTGTATGGGTGTGCGTTCATGCGTATTCTTCTAATAGACTTCCAGTCAGGTCAATACTTTCATTTAACATGACGTGGATAACCTGTTATTTGGCATTCATGTAGTGTTGACGGAGCACCTTCCTGTCTCTGACACCCACTGATCATTGCTGCTGTCCCTAGTGACAGGATAAGGGATGGAAGGAGAAGGGCGGGGTATAAAATAAAAGGGCGAGGGACTGGATTTGTTGAGCGGAACGATTGCTTGATTCCTCTGACAATGAGCGCCAGCCCTGCAGTTTCTCTGAAGGGGAAAGAGGGAGGGAGGGAGGCAGCAGAGGTTGAGCGAATGAGAGAGAATGAGGGAAGGAGCCTGAACAGAGGGCTGCAGAGCAGAATTGACTGTAGGACAGAAGCTTTTGCATCGCTGGGATTACGTGGTTTCGCTTGCCGCACGACTGCTTGGACTGAGCCGGGAGCAATCGTCCGGGACAGGGATTAAGTTTTGCTCAAATTCAGCACCCCAAATATCCTAATTACCTTCTGCTGGGGCAGGGGTGTACCTTACTGCAAAGCCTGGATTGGACTGTGGGATTTGTTTCAGACTTTTCTGGAAAGGGTTTCCCTCAGAAAACAAGCAGGATAACCAAGTTACTGCTCTTGTCGGTCTCTTGTTCAAAGTGCTGTTTGTAACCATAACCAGGTTTGAAGATTTACCTCAAAGCTTTAATTCTAATGCTGTTCTGATCAGCTGAAGTTCAAGGTAAGCTGGCGTGGGTTCTCCGTGGGTGCCTTATCAAGTTGGAGTGTATCTGGGCTTGACGAAAGGTGCCTGTAATTGGTGCAGAGCAGATAACAGCTGCACCGGGACACGGGAAGTGGCCCAGCTCTCAGCGCTTTTAATGTGAACCTTTTGATCATGATAATGCAAGCCATTCAAGCTATTCCTCTCTAAGCTCCTAGCGGCGATCAAGTCAGGATCCCGTCTGAGCACATTTGGGCAGAAAAGAATTGGCAACCGTCTGATTTAAGACTTTCCAGGATGCTGTTAGGAACTCTCTGCTGGAAGACTTGAAAGACTCCGCTGCTGGCTTTTATGCCACGACATAATTACCATTTAATTAGCTGCTCTAATCCGGGGTACTAATTGCTGCTCTGGGTACATCGCTTGGCAAGAGTGGCATGTGCCTCCATTCACCGGGATCTGCAGGAATTGCTGCTTTGATTTGGGCACAAGACTTTGTTGTGGGCACAGCGAGAGACCACATGGGTCTTGTTGGCAGCATCGTGAGCCTTTCCCCTGTTTCTCCAAAGCCCTGCTTGCTGAGGCATCTCCAGCTTGCTGAGGTTTTGCATTCTTTCCTCGTCAAGGGGCCCGTTGCACACAAGAACATGCATCTGCAAGCTTGCTTTTTTCAAAAGGAGCCTATTCCCTGATTTTATGCAAGCAGGAAATTGCTTTATCATCCTCTTTTTTTATTGGGACACTTTTTACTGCAGGTTGACTCCTGTGGATGTTTTTCCAAGCTATTACGAACCTGTGGAATAAGTCGTTAATGCACGGGATTGTGGTCTTGGTCTGAAACCGACAATCTGTGACAGGCGATAGGCATGCATGAGATTCCGCAAGCTTACTTTCTGAGAAAGGGGCAAATCTATTCATCAGTTATTGTGCAAAAGAAATTCTAGTTGTTGTACAGACCTACCTCATGGTTCATTAGGCAGGACTGTTTTCTGGACTGCATAGTTTTTGGCCATATTTGTATCAACCTTGACAGGCAGATCTTCCAAAACTGCTAAGCCTGGTTTCTATGAGCCATTTGAGACTGTGGTGGCCATGTCCTGCTTTGGTTTGGCTTGTTCCAGACTCTTCTGGACAGACTAAATCACTTGACATTCCAACCCAGACCTGTGATTTTGGTCCCCTTCTTTATTTTCTTTTTTTTTTCTTGTGTGTATTATCGGGCCCTGCTGCCCCCTCACGGCCGGGACCCTGTCGCCCTTGCCCTCCTGGTGCATATGTTCCCGGTACTGCTGGCCGAGGATGATGTGGCAGTGCCACATGTCGTCCTCCGGGTGCCGATGTTACCGCCTGCGGGGTTTCTCCCTGCTGAAGCGTTTCCCTCTGTCGGCAGGTGGGGTTAACCGCCTGCTGGACCAGCCTGTGGGCGACTGGCTGGAGCACGTGGGCCTGCCGCAGTACGAGAGCAAGCTGCTGCTGAACGGCTTCGATGACCTTCGCTTCATGGTGAGTGACTGACAAGCAAGCACACAACATGTAAAGGTAGAGGGCCACCGTTGTCCTCGTCACTGGGGATATGCTGATACGCTGTTGCACAGACAGATAAAAACAAACATAACAGACACAGGAACCTCAAACTTCTTTGGTAGAACTTCTTAACTGTAACCTTTCAGCAGTAACCGCAGATGCATGTATAGGGCAGTGGTGGACTAGTGGTAAGGATGTTGCTCTTGTGATCAGAGGATAACAGGTTCAAGTCCCAGCCCAGGCTCCGTCCCGCTACACTGCTACATGTGTGGGTGGAGTTAAGTCACATTTCATCGTGGTGCACTTTGAGTGATGTGACGTGTTCACAATCGCAAACCTTCACTTTGAGGTGAAAGTGATCATCTGTCATTGTGAACGCACCACAGGACACCACAAGGAAATAAGTTGTCTGCATTTAACCCATCACACATGCACACGTGGAGCAGGGGGGAGCAGTGAATTGGGGACGGTACTTTACTCAAGGGTTACCTCGCTGGTAAGGGCCCTGGCTTGGACTTAAACCTGCGACCTTCTGCGCTCAGGAGCAAAGTCCTAACCACTAGGCCACTACTGCCCCATTTCACTTCAAAAATGTAACTTTAAAGGTATACATATTTTATCTTGAATTCTAAAGTAGACAATGTAATCACAAAACAAAAATGGTTTAATTTTCCTAAGGTTCCCACCATGCAGGTTTTATGATGAAGCTCACCTGGGACCATTGTGTTCACCACCTCCGCATGGGACACATATGGGGCTGCCCTAGTGTGTTACTGATCTAAAGAACTGCTTTTGTTTTTAACTCACTTTACACATAAGAATATGTGATCGTAGAACCTGAAACTAACTTGGATGTGCCTAGAGGTGCAGCGGTGGCCTAGTGGGGGGCAGAGGTGGCCTGGTGGTTACTTTGCCCCTGGGATCAGAAGGCACCACTGAAATACCCTTGAGCAAGGTACCATGCCCAAGTCCCCACTGCTCCATTTTGTTGAGGTGCACTGATTGCTGTGGTGTGTTCACAATGACAGAAATAGTCACTAAAATGGACTAAAAACATTAGAGAACCCACTCATGCTATGCTTGTGGAGAACCCATTTGGGCCCACAGAGAACCCATTTGGGCTGGGCCATGCTAAACCCTTGCCCAGCTGGAATCCTAGAGATGCTGGATTATGCCTGAATTACTCCTAAAAGGTTAATAAATGGTGTGAGATTGACTCTTGTTATTTCACCTGTCAGGGGAGTGGGATATATTAGGCAACAAGTGAACAGTCAGTTCTTGAAGCTGATGTGCTGGAAGTAGGAGCGTAAGGATCTGAGGCTGTATTGTGATGCAGAACAGCAGGAAATGGGGTCATGGGCACCCAAGGTTCACGGATTCATGTGGGGAATGAGTGCTCAGAATATTTTCAATAATATCGTATCGAAGCCCAAATAACTTTTTTCTACTGTATCTACACTGAATTACATTGAGACATTGAGAATCGTTACAGCCCACGTTTCCCACTCCTCTGTTCATCCTGTCGTCCCTTTTGTCTTTTTGTCACATCTTTTCCACCTAATGGTCTCACTGCTGATCAGACTTTTCCCTCTTCAGTCTGATGTTCCAGAGCAGTTTGATTTAATTGGTCGCTCGTCTGTAAGGTTTTCCTCATTATAGGTAGGTGTGTGTGTGTGTGTGTGTATATGTGAGTGTGATCTCAGGCCCTCACCTTCTCTTCTGTTCTACATTTCAACAATCCCCCACCCCACTCCAAGCTCTTGATGTATATTAGATGTAGCATGAAAGACTCTCAGGGTTACAGACCTTCCAGACAGTTACGTCTCGCTCGTCTCTTCACTCCACCCGAGTCTAAATTTACCTGTCGACTCGCTGCTCCTCCAGAGATGCTCGGGAACTGTTTAAACGCAGCAAGATGAATAGAATGTGCAGATGGCTCTTCATCCATACACACACACACAGTGTTGCAGGCCTGTGTCTACAGCTGCCAAGACAACGTCACTCAGCTTGAGCGTACACAAGGCCGTCATCAGTGTATTAGAGGAAGGACACGAGGGCAAATCCTGGTTTCACCTTCTAAAGAGATTTCCACTGGTTTCCTCCTAACATTAACTGCAGCTCATCACCCAAGATGTGTTCAGTGTCTCAGATCAGATTAATACTACTACTAACAACAACAACTATTATTGTTGTTATTATTATTGGTGGTATTATATAATAAAACCAATAACACCAGTAATACAGACAGTCCTTGGGTTACGTCGGCGGTTAGTGGTTACGTCATCAATTTATTAAGTGTTTTTGCATCATTCTGACGTACGGCACTTGCGACGTAAAAACAAAGTTTGCGTAGTTTGCAAGCAGAGCTGACGAATACACATGGCGTCACGTGGAGCAACATGAGGAAGACGGCCTTGTTCATTCGCCATTTTGGAATCGTCAGTTGCTTAATACGCAAAAAATCACGTTACGTCACTTTCGGAGAAACGAATCTCAGAGATAAGTCGAGGACCATCTCTAATACTGGTGATGATGATGATGATGATAACACCTATAATGATACTAGCAATAACAACAATAATAATGATAATAGTCTAGTGGTTAGGACTTTGGTCTTGTGATCCAAGTTCAAGTCCCAGCCCAAGAACCACTGAGGAACCCTCGAGGAAGGTACCGTCCTGCTACACTACTCCCAGGAGGCTGTTTATGGATGGGGTTAAATGTCACATTTCACTGTCTGTGATGATCATTCATTAACAAATTGTTAATACAGTAATAAAATCATTAATGGTAGTTTAAATAGTGACATTATTAATAATTTTCTGTTATTCTGGTTATTAATACAGTTTTCTGTACTTTTCCTTACTGTTTATGTATGAATTATTTCTACATTTTAATGAATTTCCTCATCTCTTACGATCTTACGAAGCTGATGTGCTGGAAGCTGGAAGAATCTGAGGCTCTATTCTGATGCGGACCAGCAGGTCTTGTGAAGTGGTCCAGGTCTGCAGTAGTTAATATGCAAGGAAGGACAATGAATCAATAAAGATGTCATGGGCACCGAAGGGTCACTGGTGCATGTGTGGGGATTGTGGTCTGAACGTAGTGGAGTCTACTCAATATCAGTGTTCCGCCTGAGTGGGCCTTAGCTGGCTGCGCTCCAAATTACTCCCACTACGCTTAGATGGGACTGGTGCCCCACCCACCTGCAGTGTGGGAGTCACGAGCGGGACGACTCTTGCTGTGACCTTGTGCAAGTACCAATGCTACACATGCTCACCAGAGATGTGCCAACCAAAATGTTTGCTCAGAGTCTGATCCGAGTCATTTATTATTGAGTATCTGATACACACTCTGATCCGATATTTGTATTATCCTAGATACGTTTCAAAACGCCCTCTTCAGGTGCATTAATGTTATTTAAATCCAATGTATATGGTCAACCACATACAACTGAAATCTCACATTGTCCCGAAAAATGAGGTGAACACACTGCTGTATGAGATCAGACAAACAACAGAGATCCATTAATACTCCTCAGGTCCTAATTCTCCTGCTTCCAGCACATCAACTTCAAGAAATGACTGTTCATTTGCTGATTAAACCCCACCCCCCCTGATAGGTGCCAATGTAATGGGAGAAGTGGGTGGTTTGTGGTGTTAATGTTATGGCTGATGCATTAGCTCTGCTGGGAGCTGAGTCCGCAGGCTGAAGCCGCTTCCTCGTTCAGTAGGTGGAAGCTGCTGTTGTGTTGCGTGGAGGTGGAGGTGGAGGTGGTGGAGGGTGGCCTTGGCTGTGTGAAGGTCAGCTCTGGCTCGGTGCCTCTGTATACTTTACCTGATTTATATCACAACATCTGAGCTCAGGCAGTGGAGCTCGTTCATCTGCAGGACTGGACTCAATTAATACTAAAGCTCCAGGTCACGTGTGTGTGTGAGAGCTCAGCTTGTTTTCTATGCTGTGGTCTTTCTTTCTTTAGTCTCTCTCTCCTTTTTCTTTTACCCTTCTGTCCTTCTCCCCTCCCTTTCTTTTTTCTTCTTTCCTTTCTCTTTCTTTTATAATTTATCTCTCCTTCTTTCTTCCCTCCCACCCTTTTTTCCCTTACTTTTTTAACTTTCTTCATTCCTTCTTTCTTTTCCCTCTATCCCTCCCTCGCTTATTTGCTTATTTCCTTCCTCCTTTCCCTGCTTGCTTCCATCATTTGTTTTTTTCCTTCCTTTCTTTCCTCTCTTTCTTTTCCCTCCCTCCCTTCCTTCCTCATGTGCTTCCTTCTTTTCTTCCTTTTCTTCTTCCATCCCTTACCTGATTCCTTCCTTCCCTCCCTTTATTTTTATTTTTTGCTTTTTTTCTTTTCTTCTTCCCCTCCCTCCCTCCCTCCCTCCCTCCCTTTCTTTCTTTCCTTCCTCCCTTCCTTCCCTCAAATCAAAACCTGACTTCAGAACCTGAACACACACACACACACACACACACACACACACATACACCTGATTTACAAGTGAGATTATTTTTTACTGTGTACTGATTTAAAATGCATCGAGAGAGTGAGAGGGATGGAACAGAGATGGAAAAAATGATTCCTGATTTATTGCATTCAGGTCTTACCCTCCTCATATCCCCTCCCTCGCTTTCTTTAGAGAGGTGTGTCTGTGTGTGTGTGTGTGTCCATTAAAATGTACTGCATCATTACTCACAGAAACCAAGACGTTTAATTAACCTGTTTTACTGCACTCGTTTATTTCAGCACAGCAATCTGCTCTCTCTCTCTCATGCAGGGACGGGCAATTTGACAAAAATGTCATATGATACTTTGGGAAATGTTTTCAGTACACTATGAATTTTTCCATCTTCTTTTAAGATGGAACAGATGAAAAAGAGCCAACAGATCTGTATTTAAAAAATAATTATGATGAGTGTGAATGAGTTTTATTCTGTTTCTCAACAATAATTTTACTTACACAAAACTAATGCTGCTCTCTTCAAAATGAAAGCGTTTAAATACTGACGATATCACAAAACGCTCAGAAAATATTTGTTTTTCATATTTAAATTTGTATGAAAATACAATTGATCACGGAAACAATAAATACGCTTATATTGCGCTCTCTCTCCCTGTCGTTCTTGCTCTCACTCGCTCTCTGACTCACAAGTCTTCTCTGGTCTTAATGTTATGGCTGATAAGTGTGTACTCAGTGACGTTTTGGACTAGTAAGCGACGTGTGTGTGTGTGTGTGTAGGGCAGTAATGTGATGGAGGAGCAGGATCTGAGGGAGATCGGGATCACGGACGCATCCCACCGGAGGAGGCTGCTGAATGCAGCCCGAACATTACCGAAGGTATAACACAAACACACACACAGATTTGTTGTGGATTAAATTTTGAAGTTTATACATTTTCTAAATATGCTGTGGAAGCTCAGGCACCAGAGTGGGTTTGGTGTGAAGTGGTTCCGGCTGATATTATTGTGTGTTTGTGTGTGTGTGTGTGTGTGTGTGTGTGTGTAGGTGAAAGCTCTAGGCTGTGATGGCAGTACGTCTCTCTCCTCCTGGCTGGACTTGTTGGGTCTGACGGAGTATCTGCACAACTTCCTGACCAGCGGTTACCGAACCCTGGAGTGTGTGAAAAACCTGTGGGAGCTGGAGATAGTCAACGTGAGAGAAAGACAGACAAATTCAGTTGAAGGATGAAAAAACGGAATGGAAGAATGAATGAAAGAAATAGAGAAAATTAAGGAAGACACAGACAGGAAGACATTAAAAAATATTTTTAAAATCACTCTTCAAAGCACTATATATAAAAAAATATATAAACTTTTCTCACAATACTTATGTATAAAAACATTTTAAAACATTTTTAGCACTTTGAGCTGCACTTTTTGATATATGAAAGGTGACCTAGAAATAGATATTATTATTATTATTATTATTATTATTATTATTATTATTATTATTATTAATAATAATAATAATAATAATAATAATAATAATATTATTATTGTGTGTAGGTGCTGAAGATCACTCTGCTGGGCCACAGGAAGAGGATTATTGCATCATTAGCTGAACGACCTTATGAGGAGCCTCCAGTTAAACCACCACGCCTGTCTCAGATCAGAGTGAGTACACACACACACGCACACACACTAACTACACATTTCATCAGCATGACCATGACAACTGTAATTGCTTTAATCTGATTAAAATGATGTAAAATAATAATAACCACTTTCTAAGGAAAATTAGATTGAGCTTCAATCTAAGCACATAAATAATAAGTTATAAAGCTTTGTGGAGATCACCTGATCTTCATGTTCTGCTTCATGTGGATACTGTGTCTAAAAAATGGAAAAAAGATATAGATGTAGAAATATCTCTATATGGAATATTATAGTATTTATATACAGTATATAAAACTCTACCAGTTAAAGAGTTTATACCACCCAGTGTTTCCAGTTTTCACTGGTATTGTATGTAGTTTAATTGCAGTGAATAACCTCAAATAGTAAGTAACTCACGATAAAAGTAAATAAATAAAATATTCAAAAAGATCACCAAAAAAAAGATCACAAAGATTTGACCTGGTAAACGTCTGGCTTTCCTGAAGAATAGGAAATACATTTAGTTAATGCACAGAATTCATAGAGGTGCCAAAACATCTGCTGCTGTACTTTCACCCACTTGTGGCCAGTTCATCCCAAACTCTCACTGTGTTTTTATTTCTGACTTTTTCCTCCACATTGTGATCTCCATATACAGTACTACTTCCTGCTCTACAGTACTGTACTAATACTGC
>JBBIGC010070517.1:0-10726 GCA_037576955.1 Lepidarchus adonis
CAGGGTTTTCTGCCATGACTTTCATCCAGAATAGCGGCAAAGTTGAGTCTCTAACACACGTAGATGCTACGGAATGAAATTGAGTTTTAATTTTTTGTGCGGCCCAGTACCGTCCCATGGCTCAGTTCAAAATGCTCCACGGTCCAGTAGTGGCCCACAGCCCGGTGGTTGGGGACGACTGCTCTAGTTCACAAATATGAGATTTCTTTCAGAATGCATTCATGTTTTCTGTTGCTGTTCCTTTAGTAAAAAGGTTTTCTGCCATTTAACAGTTGGTAAAGTTAGAACAGAGCTTTCAGCTTTTAAACTGCAGGCTTAATATTTTATTCTCAGCAGTGTCCTTACTCTCATTTTAACTATTCTTTTAACATACTTATGCAATTCTATTATAAGGCTTTTATGAATTGTTAAGAAACACTTAGTTGAAAGGAAACAAAAGCTGTTCCTGTAAATCCCATGGTTCCAGGACCAGGTAACACAAGTGCTCACCAATCTACATGCTGATCTACAGATCAGAGCATTCTTCTTGTATCTCAGGTGGCTTGGGGCTTTCCTTACTTGGCATGGTTAACCATAAAGAAACTAGGAATGTAGATAACTGTAGACAAAGTGAAACAATTTCCTTTATTTAGCTCTCACCCTAATGAAATGCCACACTTACAAATGATGAAAAATATGAAACAAGATTACTCTTTTGACTCACATACAGGTAATGTTACTCAGAACACCTTCCTTCAACATAAAATTTAAATGAATTGAAAATATCGTTGATGAATTTTTATTCTTTAGGACATGACCATGTGAAAATAATGTATTCTGTTTGTTTGGAGATCAAAAACAATTAAGTGTTGCAAATAAGCAAATTAAAATTAAATAAATTATATCTAGAACAAACTAGAATAAACTAGAACTAGAACAATTCTGGAAGCCAGCAACCGGAGTTTCTTCTCTTTGCTGGAGGCGGCGCAGACATCGAGGAGAGCGGAGTGGCTGGTGAAGCTAAAGGCCGGTTTGGGCGACTCTTCGAAGGCCACATGTGTTTTAGATGAGTGGGATTCCAATGATTCCTCGGATAACTAGTTGGTAACGATTTCAATCTCCGATTGGCTGTTACCGTCCATGCATTTGTGCACAAGGCACCAGCAGCATCGAGGCCTCCACTACTACTGCTGCTGCCCTGGATCCTGTGAAGATGGGCTTGGTCTGAAACAAACAAGACTTTTATCATAAAGGATTCTTGTCGTTTCTCATGAACTTTATTATTTGTATGTGGCAGAGACTTGGTTGGTTCATGGTGAAGCTAGTGCCTTTTCAGAACTGCTGCCTAATGAGTACAGGTACTTTAACACACAGCGGAGTTCGGGTGGTGGTGGAGGACGATTGTGTTTGAATCCAAGTTTTACCTGCAAGCAGCTGTTCCCTGTGGTGATTAATCCCAGTTTTGAATGGAGGATGTTCGAAGTGGGTCATTCTCCATTGTCTACCAAAATATAATAACTGATTTTCCTGACATTTTAACTGATATTATGTATAAATATGAATAAGTTTTAATGGTGGGGGATTTTAATATTCATGTGTGCTGCTCTGGTGAAAGACTTTATAGGTGTACTTGACTTGACTTGACTCTTAGTTTATTTCAGTCTTTGAACGGCCCTACGCAGGAATGTACACATACTCTGGACTTAGTTTTATTCCATGTTCTGTTTTTAATTTGAAAATTCATGATGTGTCTTTTTCTGACAGTATTTAATTTTATGGCCCTTTGTCAAACAGCCAAATGGTGCATCTACAGTATGCGACACGGTTTTAAACCTTCAACGGCTGCACAGTTTGAGGAGCTTGTTTGTATGTTTAACACCACCTGCAAAATTGCTCTAGACCGTGTAGCTCCGGTAAAAAAAAAGAAAATCATGACTCAGAACCATGATCATACACGAGCTGCGAGGCAGAAATGAAGGAGAGCAGAACGGAAGTGGGAAAAAGACAGATTACAGGTCTCTTTTGCTGGCATTGTAATCAGAAATCTGTGTTGCTAGGTTAAGTTTCTTTTCTGATATTATTGCTTCCAACTCTCATAATCTTCATGTGATTTTCTATACACATAATTCTCTTCTCATGCAAAAATTGAAGGTTCTGGTGAAATTTGTCAAGAATTTCTTAATTTTTTTCAAGAAAAGGTTGCAAATACCAGGGCCCTCATGTCACCTATGATCCATCGGCTTTTAGTCCTTGTGTGTCTGGGTTTGATCACGTTGAGCTCGTCTCTCTCTCCATGATAGAACAACTGATATCCAGTATGAAGCCTTCTGGCTCTCCAGGTGATATAATTCCCTCTCGTTTTTTAAAGAAGGGTTTTCCCACTCTGGATCCATATTTATTAAATTGTATGAGTAGTAGTTTGACTGGTGTGACAGGTGTGGTCTAGGCATGTTTTAAACATGCGTTAGTGCAGCCCTTGCTGAATAAACTGGCCTGGATCCTCTTAATGTGGCCAATTTCAAAGTTAACATTTATGCTCAAGCTTCTGGAAAAGGTTGTGTATAATCAGTTGAAGGTCCATCTAGAGAGTCATTCTTTGTTAGAGGTGAGTGTTGCTTCAATCAGGGTTTAATATCAACCACAGCACAGAATCTGCACTACTGAAACTGTGTAATGATATATTTATAGCGACTGACTCTGGTGACTGTGTAGTACTTGTACTGTTACTTTTACAGTGGTTTTCGACACTGTGGATCATAAGTTTTTGATCTCTCGTTTGGAGAAATGGGTGAGTATTACTGGCCCAGCGCTTTATTGGTTCAGCTCCTATCTGTCTGATAGGACTTTCCGTGGGGGGTCCCACAAGGTTCTATCCTGAGACCACTCATTTTTTCATTATATCTGTTGCCACTTGGAATGATTTTTTTAAGAATGGGATTTTATTTCATTGTTATGCAGATGACTGTCAGGTTTACCTTCCACTGAAACACAAAACTCTTTTCAGTCACTTATCATCTTGTATAAGTTAGATTATGATCTTTAAACTCATTATTACCAGTAACTCTCCCTCTTTCGACTTCTCTTGTACATCTTGAAAGATTAGTGATATCAAATTTGGGAAATTAAAACCGGATGTCCTTGTTACCTCATTTAATCAGGTTTCTTTCATATTAGGAGGCCGTCAAAATCAAACCCTTCCTAACAAGGAGAAATCTCAACATTTGAATTCATGCATTTGTGACTTCACATTTAAACTATTGTAACTCGCTTCTTTTTGGCATTAGTCAGATGTCAGACAGTGGGTGCAGAATGCTGCCACTATCAGGTGTGAACACGTCACACTGTTTTAGCCTCACTTCATTGGCCTCCAGTAAAGTATTGCATCCAGTTTAAAATTCTCTTATTTGTTTTTAAGTGTTTTAGTGGCAGTGCCCACCCTACTTGGTAGAATTGCTTCACCCGCATGTTCCATCTAAGTCACTGAGATCAGCAGGTCAGATGCTCCTTTCAATTGCAAAAGTAAATCACAAACTAAGAGGAGAGAGAGTATTGTTGCTGCACCAATACTCTGGAACATGAATAAGTGAAATGTACCCACACTTATCACAAACATGTTAGTTAGTGGTGGCAATATTGAGCTGCAAATTCTGTGGAAGAATGATTAAATGACATAAGACATTATTTAAAAAAATCAGTTTATAAATGTATTAATAAAACAATTCAACTATGTATTTTCATACATTTTTGTTTCACCATTTAGAAATTACAACACTTTTCATACATAGTCCCCCTCATTTCAGGGCACCGTATTGTTTGGGACAATTGGCATCTCAAGTGTGTTATTGCTTCTTTAGGGCAGGGATAAGATGTCTCCGTTTGCTTCTACCATTTGGAGTCTGTAGTAATACATTTTTAATAATTTCATGCATGCACATTCTATAAGTTGCAAAACATTTTTCTCAAGTTTCACACTTTTTTTTAACAAAAGAACAAAAATGATGGCAGATCCTTGATAGATTTTGTTGGAACGTGGATGGAACTATGTAAACATGAACCGCTTGTTTTGTCTACTAAAACTCTCCATAAGTGCAACGTCTTTCGTTATAAACGAGGCCTGAAAATTATACTGTTACAATAAAAAAATACATGTAAACATAAATCCCAATGCATTATGGGTTCATTCATCCGACTGATGAACCCATCACTATTCCTACAGCCCAATGGCATCATCAGCAATGAGGACATGTGAGAGCCTGTCTCCTGTCAGAGAGATGGACGATTAAGAGAGTTCAGTCACAGGTTTCCTGACATCATCAAGCATGGAGACGTGTTCACCTGGGTCCACTCAGCCATGCAGAAGCCCAGCTGCAGGACTGCAGGAGTAGTGTTGCACTAAATCACTTTGGTCTTGAATGATTTGAACCCAGAGACTTATGATTCTCCCGACAGAAAGTGTATGTGAAAATGTTTGCAAGACAATCTTGTGATGATCTTACCAGCCCACATCTTCATGTGCCATCTACCACCTACACCTTCTACACAAAGCTTTAAAGCTGTCTCAGAACAGAAGCCTCTTACTCTGGACGAATCCAGCAGATATATTGATTACAGCTCTGTCTACAGGTTTGCAGCCACCAGGACTGTCACTGTGCACAATGTGTCCCCAGAATGTTCAACTGAATATCAGACAATAAGACTAAAATGATCTCAGAAATTCAAATTCAAATAAATTGTCAGAAAAATTGGAACTATAAATGTTAACAAAATTAAACAAAGTGGAAAACTGTAGAGAAAAAACATTTAGAAGTATTTCCAGTGGTGGTCAAAGAAACTAGGGGGTGCATAGAGTTATGGAACTTTTATTTATAATCCTGAACCACCCGTGAAAAAAAAGAAAAAAGATTGGGGTGCTATTTAACATGTATCTCTCCACCATACACACATACAACCCTTTGCAAACCTATAGCAAAGCTAAAAGAATTTCATTTCATGTGATAACTCTCTCTGAGGAAGCTTTTAGGAGAAGATTTTCTCTCTTCAGATGCCACCGCCACAAATTCCATATATATGCAAACATGTTTGGCCAATAAAGTATCAGACTTTCAGATCTGAAAGATTTGTTAATGTCTTACTAATATATTTATGGAAAATGATTTTAAAAATTGAGAAGTTTTTCACAGTCTCTGGGAAAGGGAACATACTTACATATATGTAGATCACAGAAACATGAAAAATTGCAACAATAAAGATATGTTAGTTTAGAGAAGGTACGTCAGAAATAGCACAGCACAGCATTTCCCCAGTGTGAAGTTCAAGCAAGCTAGACTTAAATTTGATTTACACTAGATAACAGCACAGCAAAGAGTTTTTCAAAGTTTATTTAAATGATTTGGGACATTTTGTAAAATCCAATAAAACAAAAATGTGCAGAAGTCAAAAGAAATTACTTTTAATATGTGACTGACCAACATGGCTGTAGTGTAAACACATGTAGAATATTATATATATATATATATATATATATATTAGATATATATATATGTGTGTGTGAAAAAGGCAAAATAAGAGTTTGACGTTCCACAATAAACAGGTGAGCTGATAACAGATGGAGGGATTGTGAATGGGTATAAAAGGAGCCCAAACCCAAAGCAAAGATGGCTCATCACACACCATGTTGTGTCAAACCTAGTGATAATTATCAGTCAGGATTGCAGGCCTCACATTCTACATTTATAATTTACAAAAAAGTTGGTCATTAAAATACTAGAAATACTTCTTTATACTTTTGTCTGTAAAATAAAAGTTCAAGCAATGAAACACTCACCGATTTTTGTTTTATTGCACTTTGCAAAATGTCCCAGCATTTCTGGAATTGGGTTTTTTCATAAAGTTGGTAGAAAAATGTAAAAATGTTTCCTGATACATCTTTGCATATTTTTAAATAAATGTATTTAATATGTGAACAAGGTCCTGGATCCGGATCCATCTAGAAACATACTAATTTTAATTCTACTAGTGTCATTTACATTTTTGCCCTTCAAACTACGCTGTGAATTTGTTCATCGAGTGCCACAGCAGAACCAGAATATTTATTAGTGAATTATTAGTGAATGTTTACAGTGCATGTTTATTAGGGGTTCATTTTTGGACCATTATTTTCTTTTTCAACCTTTATTTTTAAAAGTTTTAGTAACAAAGGTTACATTCCATTAATCATTTGAACTTTTATAGCCTCCAGATCAGGAGTTGCTTTGAAAGCCAGTGCCCCATTGGGTACACCCAAATTCCACAGTGGCCCGAAGCTATTGTTCCATTTTCCTGTGTGACTTTGTGACATTCTCCAGACTTTTCAGATCTTCTAAATTTGGAGCTGTTTTCCAACATTCAGAACAGAATCCCTCATCTACAACAAGTCTTTATCATGTTCCATTGTGTGTCCAAGCCAAGGATGCAAGCACCTATCAGCTGAGTGGGAGAAGAGAGAAAATAAGGAAGAAACTGTAGCTCTATCACTATGGCGCACGGAGCACGGAGCTAAACTTGGGCACTGGAACGTGTGTAGGAACAGAGACAAACTGGGAGGGTTGGACAGATGACTCCTCAGGTCCTGACCTCATGCGTACACATGATTGGTCCCAACCTGGAACCTATTCTGTCATGACTCTTATCATCCACACTGACAGGAAGGTGTTTTTATAGAATAAGGCCACGGGCAGTTTGGCAAATGTCTGAAGCTGATGGAAATCTGGGCCAACTGGCAGCTGACTTGCTCTTCTGGCACGAGATCAATGTGGAGGCAGCAGAATTTAGGGAGATCCTTATTCTTATCCTTGGATTCATTCATTCATGACACTCTCACATACTTCTGAGCAGGAATCCTTTAGTCACTGCAAAGCAATTTCAATTACATGACTGTTTGCCCTTCAACCTAATATGGCTTAATTGCATTGTCACTTGCGCTATTGTGAGACCATGAGGAAGCTGTTAGTTATTTCACTGGTACGAAAGGAGCTCAGGGTGCAGACTCATGCGTCACACTGAAGGAGGTAAAGAGCTTTATGTGGCATATGGGCATCGCTGTGAATCTGGGTTAATAAATTCAATTTTCCACCTGGATATTTAAGAAAAGTAACTCACACTGCAGTAAAGTACAAATCATATAATAAAACAAGTAAATATAGATATTCTAAAAGAATATAAATATAATATGAATAAATATAAATAAAGCACATACAGCTCATACATATGTTAACACATGAGTGTTAAAGAATTAGAATAAACAGAATTAAAGTAAAAGAGACAAAAAACACTGACAGAGCAGAACAAATAGATTTTTTTAATTTAAAATAAAATGGTGGGAAATGACATTATAAGAGATTAATTCCAGAGTCTTGAGAGTGTGGAACAGTTAAATCTGGAAACCGTAGGGAATAAAAACCGACAGAGATGAAGCTTGGGGCTGATCCATAGAGGAAATAATAAAACTTTAAATTTGATTCTGTATTTAACAGGCGGCCAGTCCCGGGATGAGAGGAAGGGGTGATGCTCTATCTTTTCTCTGTGCCAATCAGACGCCTTGCTGCAGAGAGATGTACATTAGTCAAAACGGGAAGAAAATATAGAAAAACCAAGAAAAAATATGGTTGATTATATACAGTTGAAAAAATTATTGTATAGTTTTTGCCCCTAATTTGAGTTTTTAGGGGTGTAGGGTCGTATCTGTACGTTAGTTTGTATACTATCGGTTAACAAAAAATTATATTATTTAAAACAATATGTTAAGAAATGAAACTGGGGTGCTCTGGCTGTTTATAACGCACTTATGCGGGATCCCACTTTGAGAACCATCACTTTAGAGAACCATTTTGAATAACCTCCACACTTGGTGTAGGACCTTCACATAACACAAAGGTTCTCTAGGCCTTTAAATGTTTTTATAGATTCATTAAGAAGAACCAAAAGTGTTCCTTTTATGGTGACACTCAAAGAGCCAGTTTGTGGCCCCATTTAAAAAAATGTGTGTAAGGAAATGTTTGAATGAAATCCAGTTTCAGTGTAATCAGTGTGAAATCTGCTCTGTGCCATTGGGGCGAGTGTAGTGAACATTACAGTGTGACTGACACTGAAGCATTTATGACATCACAACCCTGAAATGCCTCTTAGCTCAGTGCACTAATACAGTTGAAAGAGATTTAGACTTAGACTAGGCTTTATTGTCCTTAATGATTGTTCACAGACAGTGTACAACTGAATGAAATTACGTTTACAGCGGCTCCAACAGTGTTTGACAGTAAACCAGCAATAATATAAAAAAACAAAAAGAAAAGAGGGATCTGAAATGTAAAAAGTCTCTGAAAATAGCAGCATAAAAGGTGGTAATTTTTTAACATTAGTGCAAAAGATAAAGTGAAAAATGTGGTTATAATGTCCAGGAAATTATTGGTAAATAAAAAGAAAAACTTGTTTAAAATGATCATGACCTTAGATTGGCTTTGTGATTATTTAATTTGCTGGTATATGTAATTACTTTCTTAATCTTTTCAAAAGAGATGAACTGTTTCTAGTCTCAATGCTTATTATGGATTTTTTGCTTTTGACAAAGAGCCAAACAGAAACGCAAGGTGATGTTATATAATTTCATTGTTATGAAACAACAGTTATGCTCACGGGCCAAAACCATTCTCTTCCTTCTTTTGAAATTTTATATTCATATCATGAATCAACCTCCCCGCCCCCAAAACCGGAGAATAATTATTAATCTGTTCAAAATTAACATTTCTCATAGCAAGACTGCAGAGAATTTAGATTTTTCAATCTCTTTTTTTTTTCAACAATTATAAAAAATATTTTTAAAAAAAAGACTAGAACCATATGTTGTATTCAGGCAAATCCTTAATGGGGGTTGAGATTTCAGTGCCCACAGCATGAATGAGTATGTGAGAGTAACATTGACTTTTGAGCCATACATTAGGATTTTGGAGAGACATGCGTTGCCATTAAGCTGATGTCTTGTCCCATGATGTTCATGCTTATTTCAGCAGAATAATGCCAGATCTCATTCTGCATGGACTACAACAGTGTGTCTTCTTCCACTCAGAGTGTGTGTGTCTGACTGGCCTATCGCCAGAGATAACAACTGTAACCACAGATCGTTAAGAAGCTAAAAACTTGTTACATACTATATGAGCTTCATACTCATATTAGTATACTTAGTTCCAAAACAAGTTTTATTAAACGGTTGATGCTACACAGTAGTAAACATGCTAATGTTTGTAATTTGTATCCTAACTTGGTCAGTAAAACTTTTTAAAAATATTTTAGTAATTTTTACAGTTAAACAAAGATGAATGAGAATGAACATATAACCGATTTTTGTTTTAATTGCATTTTGAAAAGATTGAAACTTCATTGGAAAGGGAGTATGTAGTATTAGTCGTCTTTCTCATGTCTCACTGTGTCAGTATTACCAATGTTTACTACACATCATTATCAACGTCCATGCGGCTCTGCATCTCTGTATCTCAGGGTTCCGTCGCAGCCTGGGACTCTGCCAAAATCCAGGGGCAATGGTTTATGCACGTTCCCACTGTCCCACTGCAGGTCTGCAATCTGCATGAATCACGCTTTATCTGCAGTGATCGTCATTGTTTTAAATGCCACAGATAGCACCTCCGTGTTTCTGGATCTGAATTTGGGAGGGTAACCCGCATGCGACTCTAATCTCCCGCACAGCGTAAGTCATCACCAGCCGTGTACTGTTGTGGTTTGCTTGGGCTCTCTCATGCAAACAGTGACGATCGTGTGGTCACTTCAATTTCACATTATCTATTTGCAAGATAATGAAGATAATGAAGATAATGAAGATAATGAAGCTAATGAAGCTAATGAAGCTAATGAAGCTAATGAAGATAATGAAGATAATGAAGATAATGAAGCTAATGAAGCTAATGAAGATAATGAAGATAATGAAGCTAATGAAGATAATGAAGATAATGAAGATAATGAAGATAGAGTTGCTTTGGTCCCTGAATATGAAACACTTTCGCATCATCAGCTGTGCTTCATATTCTAATACTGCAACATTTGATTGGACAAATATAAAGACACACGTTACTGCACCAAAGTCACATAAATCGATCAGCCATAACATTATGACCACCTGCCTAGTACTGTGTAGGTGCCCCTCATGCCCCCGGTGCACTGTGATCTGACCCCTATCAAAGCCAGCATTAGTGCAACCGTAGCTCCTCATTGGGATCAGACTAGATAGTCTAGCCTTCACATGCATCAGTGAGCCTTGGGTGTCCATGATCCTATCGCTGATTGGTGACCAATTGGTTAGGACCTTGCCTTGGCTGTGTTTTTAAGGTAAGATACTTCTAAAAAAACATAAACTTATACTTAAATAAAAAAGTAGCCTAATAAAAAAAACTGCAGTAAAAGCCAACAATCATTATTGTAGACATTTGGGACATTAACTTGGTTGTTCTGAGTTTTAGGAATTCTTTGTTTACTCTAAACAGTGTTCACTGATAAGGGTGGCATACGAGCATGGCAACCCGACCCAAACCTGACGGGATCCCCCTGTACGTGGGGATTTGTTTTTGTTGCTATGACAACGCAACGTTTCATTCAGTAGCTGAATCCGACGCTGAAGCATCATGGGAAATGTAGGAAAGAAATAGTTATGGGGAGAATTCAGAACAACAGAATATGAAGGAAAGTTTAGTTGTTAGTTTGTTTAAAG
>JBBIGC010070536.1:0-10726 GCA_037576955.1 Lepidarchus adonis
TGCGGCCCCGACACTGACCCCTGGTGATTAGGAGTATCAACTACAGATTAGGACGCACAGTACGGAAGCAAGCATATTAGCACAAACGTTAACAACGCAACTGGGTGCGGATACGCACACGTAGCTCACAGCAAGTATATTTCTGCCTTAACGGGGTTTGCCTTTATGAAGTTTACCATCGTCTTGATTAAATATGCATGGCCTTTCCCAAAAACAACATTGTCTGGTTGGGAGCATATGTTTTTCTAAAACCTGTATTCATGTTTCAGTATTCATGGAACCTTTCCAGATGTTCGAGCTGTCACTAATGCACCTCCATATCGTCAGAGATGCAGGCTTTGAACTAAGCACTGATTTAGACAAGAGGACGTGGTGTTTTAGTTTTCCAAAAAAATGTCAATTTTCTGTTAGTTTTCCTCTTTGCCGTAGTCCGTTTTAAATGAGCTTTGGCTTAGAGAATACTGTGACTTTCTGGATCATGTTCACATATGGTTTCTTCTTTCTGTGGTGAAGCTTTAACTTGCATTTGTGAATGAGTGTCAACTGTTCAAACAGTGATTTCTGGAGAAGTTCCTGAGTGCATGCAGTGATTTTCCTGACCGAATCATGCCAGGTCTTAATGTAGTACTGCACAAGGGCTTGAAGATCACGGGCATCCGATACTGATTTTCAGCCTTGTTCCAACTTTTGTTATAAACAAGACCATGGGACGTGTTATCACATTTAATTTAATATTTTTCATGTAATGTTAATGTCTCACTTTCAACATTTTGATAGGTTTTCCATATTCTGATGTAAATGTCACATTCTGTTTTAATTTATAGATAAAACAGCATCCTAACTTTTTTGGATTTGTGGTTGTACATAGTATTTCACATACTTGTCTAAAATTATGTTTGAATAAGATTTTTGTATTTTTAGGACTCTGGTAAAGTGTTGTATGGGACTCTGTTCACTTGGTGCCTGGATATAATTTCGGACTACAGAATTCGTATTGGTATTCCCCTTTCTGCCCCACACACACTGTCACTGTCTCATATGAGCTGGACATTACACAAACTGACCAAACCTTTGTCTCTGCCTACAGGATGTGGCTCTTTTGTTGGCTCCATCATTGAATACTTTACTGATGACATCAGTAAGTTCTTCCCTTATAGCTCATCTTTTATCTAAATATGCCGAATCGATATTACATTATTCATTATCCATTATACACTGCCCATTATGAATTATTCAGTAACTGCCATGAATTACTGAGTACCCATTATTCTTGAGTGTGCACTATGAATTATTTAGAATCCACCATGAATCACATTACTACTATAAATGATTGAATATTGCCTAACTACTAAGATTTATTCAGAATCTGCTTTGCATTTTTTATTATACATTATGAATTATTCAGTATATATTATGAATGATTTAGAATACATTATGAGCATATGATTTTTTTTAGTTGATCAATAAAGTTTTATGTTCTGTAGTTATGGGAAGAAATGAACATAGGTTGTTTATTAGTGTTTTAGATGATAAGGACCTGGAGACTTGGAGATATGGTTGTACTTTTCATTAAAGCCTTCCAGTGATTGGCTGCTGTGTGATGGGCAGGTTGTCCTATGAGAATGCAGTTCCCCCTGAATTCGTCCGAGCTGACGTTTCCCAGCCAGCAGCTGCTGAGCGAGGAGCAGGACGATGAGGAGGAGAGTACAGGGGAGCCAGAGGAGCAGAGCAAACAGTCAGATGAAGTCCACTCAAAAAAAGTTCTGCCAGACCGCACACAGGCTGCCCGTAACCGTGCCAATGAGAGGCTAGTGGACTTCATTGTGAAGAAACGTGGAGTGGAGAAGCGATTGGTGGTATGTTTGGAATTGTATGATTTCTTTTTTTTTTACACTTTGCAGAATAAACATGAAAGAACACATAAGAAGGACTTTTACATGTTTCATGTGAGAGTGGTATATTATATTTAATGCTGAGTACTTTGCATGCTTATCTTTAATGGAGGACTGCAGAGTTTGAGTGGTTTTATTTGGGTTAAATACACTAAATGGAAGCTCTTTTAAAAAAAAAAAAAAACATTTTTAACACACTGCTGGACATTGGCATTGTAAACAGACCTTTCAGATAGGAGGAATAGCACCTCTGGCTAATTTAGTGAAGTACTCCTCTCATTGGCTCCTCAAAAAAGCCCATCAGACAACTACAGCATATTCCAAATTCTGCTGCTCGAATTTTTCTCAGCCCCTTACACTGGAGTCCAATCAGAAACAGCTGAGTTTAGAGCCTCTCATTGGTTTGGGCCCTAAATATCTCTCTCTAATGATGATCAGGTTGAAAGGTTTCTTAGATCAGCAGAAGCTGTTCATCTAGTTGAGCCCAGAGATGTGACTAAACAGGGTGAAATTAGTCATTTTTCTGCCCCCTGCTGGTGTTCAGCTGTGGCCAGATCATAAATGCTTTTCTAATACCTTCAGATAAAAAGAGGCTCTAATTTGATCTACTTTTATTATGCACTTTTATCTGTGTTCATATATTTTAAATCATACTTTTATTTAATGTAATTAGATTTTATTCCTCAATTCGTATGTCATTTTATCTCTGCACAGTACACTGAAAAAACTGTAAATAACTATATGCTTTAGAAATAAACTTGCCTTAGGAAAGGGTTATAGTTTATTCTTATGGCATTTATCTTATGAGTTTAGAGCAGGGGTGTCAAACTCGGGTAGTAAGTAAAAATCCCTTTCATAATCACTATGGGGAATTCAGTTTTTCTTTCCAGTTGAGGTAGACTCGCCATGAGTTAGGACAGCTATTCCCAAGTTAAAGAGAGCTAAATATACAACATACAAGGTAATTCAGTCAACTGCAGTTCCCTGCCAGTTTTGAGGTATAAAAATAAAAAATGTGTTTGTGGTAATTTAAATCTGAATTACAAAATTGGAAATTAAAGTTGTTTTAATTATTTTAAATTACCTCTCACCTGCAGTACCTTTTTGTGTCACTGGGGGCCACTGTGGCTTTGGGAAACACCGAGCAAGGCTTTATTTTGAGTAGTGGCTTATTAAAGCAGTTCATCAGTTACTTTTTGTTTTTGTAAATGAGCTGAATAAAACAAGCTGTTTGAAGTGATTAATAAATTGAAAACCCTTTCTTAGGCGGTGATCAGTGGCCAGGAACCGTCTAAGTGGTTGCAGGCTATGCACACCTGCAGACGCTCAATAATGGGTCTGTACCTGGAGGATGAAAAGCAGGTGGAGAATGTGTGCCATTACCTCGCAAAGCTGTGTGAAGCTGTACCTAAAACCAGCATAGACCTGGAGTGCCCAGATCGCATCTCATTGATACTGGATGTGCTTCTGCCTGAGGTGAGCTGCTAGGGCTCAGCGATACGACCTTAAATCTTATCACGGTAGGTTTTTTTCCTAATGAAATATTGGTAATTAGTCATTAATAACCATATTGGATATCGGAGTAATATTTTAAACATTGATGACCCAGGGTTCAAAATAAAATCTGTTCTCTAAAAAAGTTGGAAATTAACAATTAAATACAGTGGATTGCAACTCATGTAAACCTATTTTTTGAAAATTGAACAAAGACATTAATCTTCTCTAAATATCCATTTCTATTTTCCTTTTTTGCCAAAGTCATGAAAAGAGTAGTTGTGTTTCAACACCAGACCGCTTTCATTAATAACACACACTATTATACTTTTCAGTCAGGTTTTCATACTCAGCATAGTACTGAAACAGCTCTTCTGTGTGTTGATCTCCTCCAGTCAGCTGACCATGGACTATTCATCATTCTCCTCCTTCTTGATTTAAGTGCTGCATTTCACACTGTAAATCACAACTCCTGTCTTTCATCTATTGGTATCTCACACACTGCCCTTCAGTGGTTTAAGTTGTATCTCACTAATAGACAACAGTTTATTAAAATGGGCCCATGTAAGTCTTGCACCTCTCTGGTTAGGTCAAGGGTTCCCTTTGGGATCAGTCCTAGGACCCCTTCTCTTTCTTGTCTACATCCTGCCCCTTGGCCAGATTATACGTAGCCATGGTTTCAACTACCATTGTTAAGCAGCTGATATTATTATTATTATTTATTTTTTTTTTTGAAAGATATTGTCATGCTATGTAATGATCTAAGCAGTTTTAAATATTTGGGGGGTGTTTACCCCTGGTCTGCACCAACTCTTTACACACTATAAATGGTAACTGAGGAGACCAATTCCTGCAGTTCTGAAAGTTAATTGTTGTCACATTCTTGCCTGATATTTACATTTTTTTTGTAGTTTTGTAGTTTACAGAGAAAATCTATCCCTCACACCAGTAAACCTAAGCTGCTAATCCACTAAGATCATAACGGAGCAAAAGCTTTTAATTTTTTTTTTTTTTACATAGAATTATTGGATATAAATTGCTCAATAGTCATTACCATATTTATCATTTCATGATGTTCCAAATGTTTTCAGTGTGTGACAGTTCTGGACTACAAGAAGGTCATTTTGGCACCCTGACTCCTGTTATAGAGCCATGCTGCTGTAATACGTGCAGAACAGGGTTTGGCAGCATTTTGCTGAAATAAGCAAGGCATTTTCTGTAAAAGACAAAGCCTAGGTGTCAGCATGTGTTGCTCCAAGTCCTGTAAATATCGTGCAGCATTAATGGTGTCTTCCTGTGCCATAATTCATGGATTGTGTTCACAGACAGTGGTTTGGAAGGTGTTCCTGAGTCCATGCAGTGATTTCCTGTGTGTTTTAATACAGTGCTGCCTGAAGATTATACATAGCCAGTACTAGTTTTGAAACTTGTCCCATAGATTCTTACAATCTTTTATTATGTACTGTAAATGATGCAATCCCCATATAAATTCCAATTTTAAATTGAGGTACAGCACTTTGGAAAAGTGTTCACCATCCCCTTTTCTTTTTACATATTTTGTTACATTTCAACCTGTAATTAAAATGTATATTTATCTTCTGGATTTGCACAAAATAGTCTTAAGGTGGTGAAGTGAAATGAGAAAAATATTTTTAAAAAATAACAAAAAATTGGCATGTGCATATGGTATGTATTCACCCCCTTTGCCATGAAGCCCCTAAAAAGTTCTGGTGCAACCGATTACCTTCAAAAGTCACATAACTGGTAAAATGAAGTCTTCATAAGTGTCAAAAAAAGAAGCCATGTTTTGAGTGGGCGACTCGCTAAATGTAAAAATTTAACTTTTCGGCCACAAAAAAGGTGCAATCCCAACACAACCCAGATTTAATTAAGCAAGCTTGCTAATCTATCTGTCTTTCAGACCTGGCTCCCACCACACTCCTTAAACAATGCCTCCCTGTCATTTCTCCCTGCATCTCCCACTTTATTAATAGTTTTCTCAGTACTGGTGTAGTCTTTGAAGAATTGCTGCTGTCACTCCTGTCCTCAAAAAGGCAACTTGAATCCTGGTAATCTTAATAATTACAGACCTATTTCTAATTTACCATTAATTTCCAACATCTTAGAAAAAGTTGTAACCATTCCGGCTGTTCACGACCAAAAACCATACAATATGAAGGAGCTGGAGCAGTTTTGCCCTGAGGAATGGGAAAAAATCCCAGTGGCAAGATGTGGCAAGCTCATAGAGAGACTTATCCAAAGCGACTTGAAGCTGTAATTGCATTTTTAAACTTCCGCAGAATGTGGCTCTATAAAGTACGGACTTGGACATAACCTGAACAGTTATGCACACTAAAGTTTTCTGTTATTTTATCCTATTTATTGTTTGCTTCGCAATAAAGAAAATACATCTTCAAAGTTGTAGGCATATTCTGTAAATGAAATGGTACAAACTCTCAAACTCCCAATCATGTTACTGACCTGTTTTCATTTACCTAATTAGTTTTGAGATGTTTCACCTGATATTTTGTTTGTACCTGTTTTTACCGTTTCCGGTATTAAATACTAAATGAATATTCCAATGAATATTACGTTTCAAAATGTCTATTTTTCTTTAGATATTAATGTGTTTACACGGTCTTATCTCACTGTGTTTTTATTTTACAGTCTTTTATATTGGTCTTAACGTTTTTGGAAAGGAGGTTGTACAAAAAAACAAACTAGCGGAAGTTGAGTGAACAGTTAGACCTCTTCCTCCCGGTTCAGAATCTTCCAGAAGATCAGCTGCTGCTGTTTTAAAGAATTAACAAACCTGTGTGATATTGGCATATTGCAGCCTGGTGCAACATCCTGATTATAAACTCTGACCTCACTCTAATGCACCATATATATATTTATTTATTATTTTGTTTACTTCTCAGCCCAGAAAATCAGCTGCGGTTTTGCAGGGCTTAAACTGAACCAAGCTCGACTAAGGTTAAAGCCGGCTGAACACAATTAGTGCAGTGTATTAATAATATAATCATAATATCATTTTCTTCTGTCTTTCTGCTTTCTCTTCCTCACCCCAGGCCATTATTCATGCTATAGCTGGAGTGGACAGTTTGTCGCTGGTCAAAGCCGAGGAGAAGTATCGCCGGGGGCCATGTCACAGTAACAGGTAAGGGTGGGGAAAGGTTGTGCAATGTTTCGACAGATCTTTTAACTTTATATTTTACCCCCTAGTGGTTGAGACACAGGCGTCTAATGAGAACATGCCATTTTAAACAATGCAATCCATTAATAATCTACTGGCTAAAATTCCAAAACTCTGGTCTTGCTTAGTTCCCTACCGTGGGAGAACAGCAAGGAAAACTCTTATACCACAACAGAATCATCATCTTTAGCCAACCAGTCTGCTCGTTGAACTGTAAACATTAGAAAACACTACCCAACAAGTCACTGACTCGCTTCTCCATTTCGTGTCATGGCTGACTCATTCAAACACACATTAGTTTCAAAGCAGAATTGATTCTGTAAATTATTTATAGAAGGACTTGACTTTCTGAAGCCTCTGAGATGTTCAGGATATGTTCCAAATGAGTCAAGTCCTCAGGTGAACTCATGAGGATATTCACAGCCCTCCCTCCTCCCTGACCTCTTGGTCTCTGGGGAAATCCACAGCCTGGACTGTTAGATTGACACCTGTGTCAACCAATAGAAAAGACCCCAAATGACCTGCGTGTGGTTTTCATCTTGCGCATTCCGTTCTGCATTGAAGGGCATTTAAATGCACATTTAAAATTGTATTAACCAATAAATAATTCTTCTTTCAGAAGAAGACAAGTTTAGCGTGAGCATATTCTCTGCACTCATTGGCCAATTTATCAGAAACGCTATACAGGTGTGGTGCATCTGTACCTCATTCTTCACTGCTTAGTTTCTGTTCTACAGATACAGCTGAGTGATGGACCATCCTTAGCACTGCAGGTTTCACTGCATGTGTGTGTGTGTGTGTGTGTGTGTGTTGCTGGGGCAAGTGTATCAGGCACAGATGGAGCTTTACCCAACTTCTGCTAGGTTGAAAGGGCTGGAGGACATCAGCAGGCTGCATGTGGGGTTTCTGATGAAGAGTCCAGGGTGTATATTTTCTAGCACTGCTGTCTGAACGCACTGTTCTCCCTCTCTGTGCTCTGCAGAGAACGGCAGGAGTTTGATATGATGATTGAAGAGCAGATGAAATTGAAGGCGACTGCCACAAGACCGTCACTGTAAGAACTCCGCATGTTTTGATGAACTTTGATCTTGGAGGTCTATATCACCAGCAGGAGGGGCTCTGACTTCTTCTGCACTCAACTATCTGGACTCACACACTCAGTCTCATGTCCATAAACGTGTGTTATTCATGTATAAAGATATTTTTAATAAAACAATCAAGAGGTTTTTAAATATTGTTTCAAAGTGTTTAACCACAGTTCAATCTGTGGTGCTGCATCTGTGTGTGTGTGTGTGTGTGTGTGTGTGTGTGTGTGTGTGTGTGTCTCTTTCTCTCTCGGTGGGCAGGGTGGACTGCCCTCTCCCCAATCACTGAACACACCCAGTCATACAAAGATTCTTAATGGTGTTAAGGTCTGGACTCTGTGGTGGTCAATCCATGTGTGAAAATGATGCCTCATGCTCCCTGAACCACTGTTTGGCAATTTTAGCTGATGAATCCTGGCATTGGCATCTTTGGATATGCCCATCCCATCAGGGAAGAAGAAATGCATACTCCAAAATGCTGCATCTCGTTTTTTTACAGGCACTCGGAAGCGAGATCATATCGCTCCTATTTTGGCCTCTGCGTTGGCTCCCAGTTCAGAAAAGTATGGATTTTAAGATTTTATTAAGTTTTTAAGGCCATACATAGGCTGACCCCATCATATACTAGAAATCTTTTAAAACCTCACACAAATTCAGGTCCCTACGGTCTTCCGACCAATTCCTCCTTTAAGTCCCGGTGTTCCGTCTAAAGAACGGGGGATAAAGCATTTTCAGTCGTGGTCCTTAGGCTTTGGAATTACCTGCCACTCCACATCAGACGAGCTCCCAGCATGTTTTAAAATCCCAACTTAAAACACATTTTCTATAGCCTTTGATCAGCAGTGAGGGGCTTTTATTGTAAATCTCTGTATTCTTATGTATTCTCTTTTGCCTTTACTTAATTTTCCTCATTTTAATGTAGTCTCCTGTTTTGATGTTGATTGTAAGGCACTTGGTCAACCTTCTTATCATGATGTGCCATCACTCTGGAACAGGGTAAATCTGAACTCACCAGACCACATGACCTTCCATTGCTACAGAGGCCAATCTTCATGCTCCCTAGCCTTTCTTGCGATTAGCCAAACTGATCTGTGGTTTTCTTAAGGCTACACAGCTTAGTCTAAATCCTTTGGGTTTCCTTCACATTGTGCATGTGGAAATGCTCTTTCTAAACAGAAATAGAGGAACTTTTTGTTGACTGATGAAAGTAATATTGTTCTTTTCGGGTCCAAGGGCCACAGACAGTTTGTGAGACGACCCCCAAACTCTGAATTCAAGCCACAGTACACAGTGAAGACAGTTAAGCATGGTGGTGCAAGCATCATGATCTGGGCATGTTTCTCCTACTATGGTTTTGGGCCTATTTATCGCATACCAGGGATCATGGATCAGTCATATGTCAAAATACTTGAAGAGGTCATGTTGCCTTATGCTGAAGAGGACCTGCCCTTGAAATGAGTATTTCAAACAAACAAAAATGAGACCCCAAACAAACTAGTAAATGTGCAAAGTCTTGCTTCCAAACCAACAAAATGAATGTTATGGAGTGGCCAGCCCAATCCCTGGACCTTATTCCAATCGAGAACTTGTGGGGTGATATCAGAAATGCTGTTTCTGAAGCAAAACCAAGAAATGTAAATGAATTGTGGAATGTTGTTAAAGAATCATGGAGTAGAATAACTGCCATAAGTTGGTTGACTCCATGCCACACAAATTTGAAGCAGTTATAAAAAACTGGTCATACAACAAAATACTAGTTAAGTGATTCACAGGATTGCTAAATCCTAGAAACAAAAATGTTGGTACTAAATATTTGAGTTTGTACAGTCAACGGCAGACAACTTCAACTAATTGCCCAATTGCACAGCCTTAAGAGCATGCATGTCATGAATGCTGGGTCTTGTTTGTTGTCTTGTTTGTTATCTACTGCACCTACTGGTAACTTGTTTGCCATGTAGCAATAAAAAATCTACTAAAAACCTGGATTATTCTGGTTAGTCACATCGCACTGCTATTATTTTGAACAATACTGTATATCACCTGCATTATGTCATTATGTCCATACACAGCTGAAGGTCCCATGGTCCACTCAGTCATTATTTAAGTCTTTATGCACTGTGTGTCTGACCCCTTTGTATCAGTGCAGCATTAACATTCTGTACAACAGGAAATTCCTCTTTGGGTTCAGACCACACTCCCTTCACATGCACCACTGAGCATTAGTTCATTACCCTGATCACTGCTGGAAGGTACTAACTACTACACACCTGGAACACTCAACAAGACCCTCAGATCCTTACATTCCTGCTTCCAGCACATTAACTTCAAGAACTGACTGTTCAACTGCTGCCTAAAATTTCCCACTCCCTGACAGGCGCCACTATAATGAAATAACTAGATTGTTGATGTTCTTCACTCTACCTGGCAGTGGTCTTCATGCTATGGTTGATCTGGTCCATTGGTTTGAAACATGATATCAACTCAGACGTCACAGAAGGACAGAAATCAGGTATTTATATTATAATTCACCTTCTCTCTTTTTTCCCTTTGTGCAGTGAACGTGAACAGACTGCACTTATTTACTACAGCTGTCATTCTAGAGAGTTCCACCCTTAACAGGATCCTGTGCATGCAGAACGTTTGCAGCTAGAACACAATAAGGCTCCACCAGTATGGTCAGTGCCTGTGCCAGTCATTCTTCTATCATGTCCACTGATCAGTCTTGTCCAGCGTCAGAGGACCCTGTTGGATCTTCTGGGTGGCTGGGGCTTAAGCTCCTGTGTCTAAGGCTGTTTCAGGGAGTTAATTTGAGCGCAGATTTTAAGCGCAGGCCCCAGCTTGATGTTCATGGCACTCATCAGATGCTCCTCATTCAGCAGGAGCAGGGCCTGGCCATCAATCTCCTGCAAACGGAACAGGGCCACCATGTCCTGGCATCCTGCAAGACATACAAACAAACACATGGCCTACAGTGTTCGCATGCTGGCCACTTTATTAGAAACACCCACCCTGTGCTTCCACTCACTGGCCACTTTATTAGAAACACCCACCCTGTGCTT
>JBBIGC010070554.1:0-10725 GCA_037576955.1 Lepidarchus adonis
TATCATTATTACAGTTGTGTGTGACTGTCATACAAAAATACGCAATAAAACACTTTAATAGGCATCGATTGCCTTCTACTGTGAAAAAGAGTTTAACCTCAATGTAAGGTTTTTACACTTTAGCATTAAATGTCATAATGATTTAACAGAACAGATGTTTTAGCAAACGTAAAGATCGCAGTACCAATTCAGACTACATCATATTGTATTTAACAGGGTCTGCAGTGCTAACTATTGATCCATTTAGATGTATAAAATCAATCACTCTTCCTACATAAAATCAATGCATTTCCCATTTCAACTGTAAAGTTATTCCCCATGAGCAGAGCATTGCTGTCATTTTATTCTCTCTCTTATAACTCCCTCTTAATCTTGGTAAAAGAAATAAATATTGCATTGAGTGGTTTACTTAAATTTTTATTATAATACTTCTACCTCAGATCCAAGAAATCTGTGTGGAAGTAAAGTGCTTTTTTGTCACATCTGTTTTCATTGCAATTGGTCATGTCTAAGATTCTTCTTTTCTTTTCTTTCAAACAACAAATGATAAAATACAACTAATAGTGAAAATGTAATACTTGAGCACTTGCTTTTAAGTGTATCAGTCATGGTGCTGATTTAGTATTAGAGAGTGTATGCACTGATGAAATTCAGTAGAGAAAACTGCCAATTAAAGGAGTAAACTGATTATTTGTTTAAATGGAAGGCAGCAGAATTCAACACTGATCCTTACCTCAGAACTAGTCTATGAGGTTTGATGTGGAATCAGGAATTGGGGTTTTGACATTTACATGTAACTTATTTTCTTGGGAATTTCTTGAGGAAACACAGAAAGCAAAGCCTAAGGACATAAAACCAATAAATGTCAGGATTCCTGAACCCAAGTCTACTGATATTATTATTATTTTTGGTAGGTTGAGTCCAGCTGACTTTCATTTAAGCAGACAATCAGTTGCCCAAGTCTACTAAAGGCAGATGTTTTCTCTTGTCAGCATATCTCTATATATTGGCTAGCAAAATGCTAGCTTTTCTTTGAGACTATTCATTTCTTTTTTTCAAAAAAAATGAGGGCCATGATCCTCTTAGAAGTCAACTTGCCTTAAAAATATACATTTCGTTATTGTGCAATTGCCAAAAAAGCACTTGCCTAACTCACTTTAGGAGGCAAAAGTAGGAACTAGGGTAAAAAAAATCTGTTTCATGGGGACAGGTAAGTTTAATATCATCTGCCACAAACTGGTAGAAAAAAAAAAAAAAAAAACTAAAAAACTTTGCAGACTATATGAATGCACTGCACTGTTACCACACACTACCAGTGCCACTTGCCAGTGAAGTACAGATACATTATAATGAAACGTCGCTTGTAGGACCGCATTGTGATTAGCATTAATACTGTACCTCCACATTATAGTATGATACACTTTCAAAAATGTGCTATATTTTGATTGTGACAGCATCATTGTGATGAATGTCATACATTGTAAACATATAAACAATTGCTGACTCTGGCCTCGTGGCATCTGGACTCACAGACATTGACATTTAGTGATGTTCATTCAGTGCTCATCAGTTCAGATCTGTGTGTCTACATTGTTGCAGGGGGAAAAGTGCTATTGAGGGGGCATTTCAGTTCAAACCAATGTCCTTATTTGTTTGTCTAACAAAATTATTAATTTATTTCTTTGGAGCTCTCATTTGTTTGTCATCCTATTCATTCTCACATCGCACAGCTAAGTCTGCTGAAGCCTTCATCCCAAGCGGCCTTTCTGGATGCTCACAGAAAGTTCACATGAGCCAAGATGAATGGCAGAATTAGACAGCCCTGTTCTGTGGACTATCTCTGGAAGTCCACACAATCCAGAGATTTAAATTGGGCATTAGATTTAACTTTTCAGATTGTTCTGAAATGTAGAAAACCCCAAAACTACAGTAATATCTGCTATAATATTAGCAGGTGGTGGCTGTGTTTGCCAACTATAAAAACAGACTGAAGTTGTTTTGAAGCTGTGGGCTACATGTACATATATAGTGGGTACGGAAAGTATTCAGACCCCATTACATTTTTCCCACTTTGTTATATTGCAGCCATTTCCTAAAATCATTCAAGTTCATTTTTCCCCATTAATGTACACACAGCACCTCATATTGACAGAAAAACACAAAATTGTTGACATGTTTGCAGATTTATTAAAAAAAAAACCTGAAATATCACATGGTCCTAAGTATTCAGACCCTTTGCTCAGTATTTAGTAGAAGCACCTTTTGATCTAATACAGCCATGAGTCTTATTGGGGAAAGATGCAACAAGTTTTTTACACCTGGATTTGGATCTGCCATTCCTCCTTGCAGGTCCTCTCCAGTTCTGTCAGGTTGGATGGTAGACGTTGGAGAACAGCCATGTTTAAGTCTCTGGCTGGGCCATTCAGGAACAGTCACAGAGTTGTTGTCAAGCCACTCCTTATTATTATTGTTATTTTAGCTGTGTGCTTAGGGTCATTGTCTTGTTGGAAGGTGAACCTTCGGCCCAGTCTGAGGTCCTGAGCAGTATGGAGAAGGTTTTCATCCAGGATATTCCTGTACTTGGCCGCATTCATCTTTCCCTCAATTGCAACTAGTTGTCCTGTCCCTGCAGCTGAAAAACACCCCACAGCATGATGCCGCCACCACCATGCTTCACTTTTGGGACTGTATTGGACAGGTGATGAGCAGGTCCTGGTTTTCTCCACACATACGACTTAGAATTAAGGCAAAAAAAGTTCTATCTTGGTCTCATCAGACTAGAGAATCTTATTTCTCACTATCTTGAAGTCCTTCAGGAGTTTTTCAGGAAACTCCATGCAGGCTATTATGTGTATTGCATAATGCCCCGACTGGTGAAGTAATGGTTGACTTACTACAACTTTCATCACCGACTGCATTTCTGGAGCTCAGCCACAGTGATCTTTGGGTTGGTCTTTACCTCTCTCACCAAGGCTATTCTCCCCCTGATAGCTCAGTTTGGGGGAGCTCTAGAAAGGGTTCTGGCCATCCCAAATGTCTTCCATTTAAGGATTGTGGAGGCCACTGTGCTCTTAGTAAGCTTAAGTGCAGCAGAATTTTTTTTGCAATCTTGGCCAGATCTGTGCCTTGCCACTATTCTGTCTCTGAGCTCTTCAGGCAGTTCCTTTGACCTCATGATTCTCATTTGCTCTGACATGCACTGTGAGCTGTAAGGTCTTATATAGACAGGTGTGTGGCTTTTCTAATCAAGTCCAATCAGTATAATCAAACACAGCTGGACTCAAATGAAGGTGTAGAACAATCTCAAGGATGTTCAAAAGAAATGGACAGCACCGGAGTTTAATACATAGTGTCACAGCAAAAGGTCTGAATACTTAGGACCATGATATATTTTAGTTTTTCTAATCTCCAAAAATGTCAACAATTCTGTGTTTTTCTGTCGATATGAGGTGCTGTGTGTACATTAATAAGGGAAAAGTGAACTTGAATGATTTTAGCAAATGGCTGCAATATTATAAAGAGTGAAAAATTTAAGGGGGTCTGAATACTTTCCGTACCCACTATATATATATACATGTAAATTATACATTAAGGTGTATTCTAGTTTTCTTAACCCACTATGATTTTTTTCTAGCCTTTCATTTTCTTGCTGACCACCAAGCATTGGTGTATGTGTATGTGCAATCAGTAAGAAACCATTTCTATTGTAGTATGTGTCCTTATTTTTTTCTTTTTCTTTATTAATATCCAAATACAAACAAACAAACAAAATTATTAAATGAAAAACTGCATTGCAAAACAGATTCAACTGATAGTATCTGAAGTGCTGATGATGCAGATAAAAAGCAGTATGGCCCTGGTAAGAAGAAAAACATTTTATTTTCAAATCTGGCTAATCAAGGTTTGTAAATGTGACTTTTGAATGTGACATCTTTCCAATTTATGCTGTCGCTTGTTGCAGTGGTCTAGCATCACATCGATGCCGTGTACTGCGGGATTTTTCCTTGATCCAGAAGGCCATATGTGCTGGAGATTAAGCTCAGATTAAACCACACCAGTATCCACCCTGGAAGCTTTTGACGAAGGATACCTCTGGGCTTAGCTTTATAAGTGGAGAGCTTTTGCTTGTATCTATAGATGTACATGCACTGGGGATTACTGTAGAACAGTATTTGGGTTTATCTTTGGTGAAAACTTCAAAAAGACTATAATCAACTACAACTGTATACTAATCAGCCATAATATTAAAACCACTGACAGGTATAGTGTAGTTTATCTCATTACAATGCCATCTGTTAAGGGGTGGGATAGGTTAGACAGGAAGTGAACAGTCAGTTCTTGAAGTCATGAGCATAGAAATGAGTGAGCATAAGGACCTACCAAAAATGGCCCAGGAAAATTGACCAGGGGGCTGCTGAGATTGTCATGGATGCCCAAGGCTGATGTACATAGGGAGTGAAGACCAGCCAGCCTGGTCCAATCCCACAGAAGGAAAAAAATAACTGTACTGTAACGTGTTACGTTGTTTTGAAGCTATGTGTTTGCACATTTGCATGTGCATTTTGTTGTCTGTTGTCTATTGTTGTGCCTTCTTTATATAGAAATAGATATTTTAGGATTACTTATAAAGTGCTGATAATTTATGCTGTTGCATGTATGTAACACCTTGATCCTGGAGCAACGTTGTTTTGTTTCACTTTGTACTGAACTGTATTCGGTTGAAATGACAATAAAAGCTACTTGAACTACTTGAACTTGCTACTGCAACACAACAAAGGGATGTAAGGGTACCAGAAAATACCAGATCTGTCTTGGCTGCATGAGGTGGACCGTCACAATATTTAGTGCTATGGCTTACTGCCATTTGACTGAATTTATGATTTCCATCTGTCCAATTCCGACCTTTTTGAGTCAAAAAGTTTTATTTCTTCTGACAGGTCACATCGCGTCTTGGTCATTTTGAAGTGCCCCAACACTGTGACATTCTTTTTTTAAGCCTCCATTTCTGTTTGCTTCATCTTTAAGGATTATCACTCTAAGCTGATATATCATCAGGGAATTTTTAGGGCTGCTGTTCTCATAGGGTCATCATGGCAGATCTGATGACCACTGGGATAAATCCTTCTCTGTCTTTATGCCTAGAGATGCTGAAAACCATAATACGTCAAAATGCAAGAGTAAAGTGTTGTGTTTCAAATGGGCTATTCTATGATGAAACAATGGAGCTGGCATGGGGAATATAATCCCAGAATATAATTACTGTTTGGCAAGCAGTTTCCTTTCACAGTGCTTTATTTAAATAGGATGATACCATGGTAGGTGGCAAGCTTTGCCAAGATTTTTGCAAACAATGTGTTTTGTGCTTGGCGCGGCGCACAGTGCTGTAAAAACAGTCTAATCATCTGTGGTGAAGGTGACCGAAATCTGCATTCACTTCTAATTTGAGCAAGACGGTACTTATCCACGTTCCTCATTTTCTTCTCAGATAAAGCCTCTGCAGTGGCCCTGAAAATACACTTCCGTTCATTCTATTTGCCCACGTGCATTTGGATAAACCTCCTCATTCTGTCATAATAGGCTGTCTTCTATTAGCATTAGCTCTTGGTAGATTAAAGTGATTTAGCCCATAGTGGGGAAAAAGCAATCTCGTCCTCTCTTGCTACAGAAAGCTTAGAGAACCCACAGCACAGCCACTTAAAAGTATCATGTACAATATCCAGAACAATTTCTACCAAATTATAATCCAGTTCTGAAGTAGTTCCTGCACTATTCTCCTAGTGTTTATGCACCCGACATAGCACCTGATCTATCTCACACACCTGATCCAACTAATTAGCGAATTTCCCAGCTGTCCTTAAGTTGAAGTGAGTGTGCAAACACAGGTGAGTGTGTAATCCAAATCAGTCCTAAACCCTCTGTGTATGAAGTGGCACCCACTGGATGCGAGTGTGGTGAAACGTGGCTTCCCAGTGGTGACTGACAGGCTCCTCCCTAAAGGTTGGTGCTCCTCCCCCCAGGTTGGTGACGCTACGCTGCAAGCATGGGAGCGGTGCAGTGTCAGCGAATCAGGTGCTGATTTCAGTCAGCTGGATCAGTGGCTTAATATCGCCTTATTGCCTTTGGCTGCTTTATAGGCTCCTTCTCTTGTTCCATCAAGTCTGTTCTGTAGCTCGCTGGTAACATCAGGTTTGTCCTTGGGTTCATCTGTCAACTGCTTTTCATCAAACCATCATTCTGCTGGGGTTCCCAGCAAGGAACCACACTGGTGTTACCCTGAGCCCAGTGTGAGCTCTGAGTGAGAGCCCCGTGGGGCGAATGTTGGTTTGCTGGGGAGACAATCTGAGAAAGAGGCATGACACACCTGACGGACTTTTTCAAGGCTGTGCAGTCCCCTTTGGGGGGCCCTGTGCTGTGTGGGGCTGTGCACATGGGTTGCCAGATTGTGGAAACATGTTCACGCTGTTCTCCCTCTCCTGCCTGACTGAGCATTTGCTGGTAACCCAGGGACCATAGTAGTTGCCAGCAGCCCAGTGAAGCACCCTCGGCAGTTAACATTTCGCCTTTTAACATCTCGCCATCATAGGGAGCTGCCCTACACCAGCAGCGAATCACTTACTCACAGATTTTGTTTTTCAGTGTGTGGCAAAACATTTGAATCAATGCACGAGGGCACGAGGACGGCCGGGGCATGTTACAAGTGTGTACCTCTGTTTACATTGCCCCTTGCATTTGGGCCCTGACATTCTGTCCCACATCGGTGGCTCATTAGATTCAGCCCCTCTACAAGCTGAAGGTCTGGCATAAAAAAGGTATATTCACCAATCAAATTTAAATGCTGTGATGTCTGGAATCTTAGGCTACCATGTAAAGATATTTGCACTAGTTTCGAAAACACATTAGCATTTGCCTGGTCATGGTTGGGATTATAGGTTTAAATTTAAGTTCAAGGGCCACATATTTGATCAGCAGTACTTAATGATTTGTACACACAATCTATGGCAAGGAAAACGTCTGCTGCTTCTATTTGGCCAAGCTCCTCTGCTGCAGTCTAGAAAGTTCTTGAAGTTATACATTAGTGAATCACTTGGTTTAAATGAATAATTCAGCAAGTCATCAAAAGTTCATATTTTTTTGGAGACATATTGATTCAGGAAATACATTTTAGTGTCAAAATGTTGTTTTCTAAAGAAAGAACTGCAGTTGTAGCTGCAGTAACACTGCAAAGTGTGTATGGACAGGTTGGGGTGACTGTGTCAGTGTTTGTTAGCAATGTAAGCATCAGCAGAGGCTTGTTTTTTTTCTTCTTCTGCCAAATAGTTCCTTTAAATATATTTTTAAAAATATTTTTATTTATTTTTAAATTCACTGTTTAAATTTTCAGGAATTCAGAGTGAGAAGTCAATCAGTTTCAGATGAATGTGTGTTTTTTAATTGATTTTGTTTTCATCTGGGAAAATTGTTAAATTCCTTATAATAATATGTAATATTTATTTTTTATTCAAATATTTATTATTTTTCATCTGTAAATATTGTGTAAAAAATTATTCATATTCATAGCATAGTACTAACACTGGGGCAAATGTCAAATATCAAACAAATATATCACATCATATATTGTAAATCTCCAGTACAATGGGCATTTTCTAAAAGACACTGGCCTAATATACCGTCTAGTTTTACACACTTTTTTACCATTATGATGAAAATAATTTCAAGAATCTACTAGGACACAATCTACAGTTTTGTTAACATTTGGTGAAACCATGAATTTTTGTTTGTTTGATCATTTTATGAAAATATATATTCTACCTCACTTAACTTACTCAAGAGATTTTAACTTAATTCAGATCAATTTGATATTTGAATTATTTATTTGTTTTTTTGGGGTTTTGTTTTGTTTGGACTTTTATTCAAATTATTTTCTGAAAACACTGGCTCCATGTAATCCCACTTAATACTAATGACACTCCTAACTGTGATTTATTCAGGATTAGCTCTGCAGCCAGTGCAAATGACTACAAATCTGGAGCAATTCTTTGGACAAGACCATCACCAGACTGTTTGCAAATACAAGACTAGTTAGAAGTTTTTTTTACTTCGTTAAAAATAGTGACTCCCATTAGAGACCAATTATGCATAAAATACCAAAGAAGGTATTCGGTTCCCTATAGCACTGCAGTGGAATATCTTAACCTGCCACATTTATCAGTGTGGAGCAAAGTAAAGTAAAATTTGTGAAGAGCTAGCAAAAGCATATATGTATCAAAATCCTTCAACTTAAGCATAAACGAGAGAGCAAAGGTAGCTATTTACAGGTTACACAACCCCTGGACATAAAAATGCTAATTTCCCATGTTTATACTTCTTGATTTGTTTATGAGTTCGCTGTAAAATAGGATGTAAAATTTACTGGCATTTTCTCATAATATCTTACCCTCACAGGTAGATAGTGGGTGGTAGATCAGACAGCTCTGTTGAGTGAGCTCGTTTTGCTATTTACGTCTACTTAATGGACGCTTTACTAGAAACCCTTCTCTCCTAGCTAATTTTCTAGCAGTGACACTGACATGTAAAAAACACCTCCTTTGTCTGACACATACATATATTATTAATACCCCACACACTGCCATGTCCCATATAATTGTATGCCTATATATATAGCCTATAAGGTAGGTGGACGTCAAAAAAATCGGACGTATGTAGGCGTTTCTAATAATGTGGATAGTGAGTGTAATTATTTGGTCATAGCATTAGATATTGGGACTGATGGGGAAACTCAGCAACTGGTGACATATCCTTTAACACAGGCACCATCAGTGGTGGAACTTTCTAGCATTTCTACCATTTTCACAGCAAAAAAACATAATCAAAATAACCTTATTCATCTTACCTTGGTCTGCCAATCTTGTTTCTCAATATATAAATGTCTTAAAACAAATAAATGCATTCTGAAATCCATTGTATGCTTTTAGAATATTCTTACAACTATAAAAGAAAATCATTTTACAAGCAGATCTGCAGGAAATAAAGATGCAATTCCGTTATTTTAGAGGATCAAGAGCCAGAGGGAATCTAGATCCAGTACTCTATTGACCCGCCATTCAACAATCATTCAGTATTATTCAGAAAAAGGGTAAAAATGCCATTAAAAAGACTAAATAAACTGAATAAAATTAAGAACTCTGCCAGTGAAGTATGGAAAATATATTTAGTAGGTATTTGTATGAAATAATCAATGCGATGTTGAACTGTGACATAATGAAGCAGAGCATGATCCTCTCCCTTTAAAAACCGAAACACTCCTCCAAGATGTCCACTGCTTTGCTAAAGAAACTGAGTGTTAGGTGCTAGACTGTCATCCTCAAAAGGAAGGATTCTAACATTCTTCAGTGGCAACCTGTGAAGTTCTAGTGAACTCCATGCCCAAGAGAGTTAAGGCAGTGCTGGAAAATAGTGTTGGCAGCACAAAATATTGATACTTTGGGCACAATTTGGACATTTTCATTTAGGGGTGAAAATGCGGTTTAGACATTAATAGCTGTGTTGAGTTATTTTGAGGGGACAGTTATACAAACTTTACACTGACTACTTTACATTGTATCAAAGTGCCTTCAGTCTTATCGCATGAAAACATAAAAAAAAAAAAAAAAAAAAAAAAAAATATATATATATATACCTAGTACATAACATATCTAAGATACTTTCATATATTTATTGCTATTATTTTCCAATTTTGCTTTCATCTGCCATTTCTTAAATACATTATTTTGTTATAACTGCATAACTATCCTGGCTGAGGGAGGTGGGCATGTGGGCATTAAATGTTCATTGTTTTTTTCCCCCTGTTGTCTTATTCTACATTATGTTAAGTGCATAGTGCATAAAAATCCAACCATGATGTTGCTATGGCCTTAAGTATCTTCTATTTTGCTCATGAAACTGTACCAGACATTGTGATTCTTGATTGGTAACCAGAGTACATGACACTCTGAATGAGCCTTCAGTGCCACTCTTTAGCACACTGGCAGCATGGCCTGTTGACTCCCTAAGAGTGTATCCTGACAGATTGCACAGAGTATGATATGCAGCCATGTTTGCGCTGACTTGTGTAACGGCCCTGCAATCCGTACACAGGATTAGCAGGGGAGCAACCAGGGATATGAGTTAATTAAAACGCTTTTGGAGGTACATGCTCTGCAGGCAGCTGAAAGACTTCCCACATCTGTTTTGGAAGAGATAAAAATGTACACGTTGTCTGGAGACAGGGACGGGCCTGGGATGCTAGGTTAGTTTCATCCTTCGCTCTGTGAAGCAGAGGTGGCATTTATTTGCAGTTCAAAGAGATACATGGAGTTACATGCCAATGCTGCTGGCTGATCATGGAATAATCAGGATCGGAAAGATTTAACACAGCGGCAGATAAAGCAGACAGGTGTAGCCTAGTACATGCTCATTGTAATATAATCTATTACTGACCATGGAGGAAACATGGAATCCTAATGTAAAACCCAATGTCCTTTTTTTTTTGTTTTTTTCCAGTTTTTTACCAACTGCAAACGAGAAATTGCAATTGATATTTCTAAGCTATTCTCAAAAATGCATCATTTCACAGAAACAATTAGAAAATGTGGATAAGCTTTACAGAAGCATTGAAACTGTTGGAAGTTTCAAAATATGACACTTCTTCTGAATTCTTTATTTTGAATCTTGAATTTTAGGTTGGGT
>JBBIGC010070565.1:0-10725 GCA_037576955.1 Lepidarchus adonis
TACGCTATCTGATTTAATCTGCTGCTCCCCACAGCTCTGCCAGCGTGTGTGTGTGTGTGTGTGTGTGTGTGTGTGTGTGTGTGTGTGTGTGTATTTTTTACTGGGACGTTCAGATCACACACTGGACACAGGAGTGGGAAAGAAGATGAAGATGGAGAAGTGTGATGAGTGATGAGAATCCTGGGTTAACGCTGATATTACAGAGGAACATCTCATGGTGTTAGAAGTTGAGAGCGACGTCAGGCTGGAATTCTGCTCTACAGACGCATGGGTTCAGTCTCAGCCAATGGCGTCTGCTGATGTGGGCTGGAGGGCGGCGGTCGGTAGTTGGCGGACTCAAGGCTCTGTGGGCTACAGCATGATGCTGAAACATCTCAATCTGGAGCTGAATCTGCCAAAGTGCCTCAGAAAAAGAAATACAATCTTCTTTGTTTTTTCTTTAAACTTTGGGCTGACAGAAAATGTTAAAGACATTACATTCAATAAACATCTACGAATTTGTTCTGTTTATGAGTGAAGCTGAGGAGTGGATATATTCTTATACAGTTCTATATACAGTAGTGTGCAACATATAAAAACAACAACAATAATACTAATAACACTACTACGGCTACTTCTGCCAGGGCTGCTACATAATAATCATAACATTAATCAAAATAACTAACAATATCCATAACAACTATCATGTAATAATAATAATAACAACAACAACACTACTTCTGCTGCAATTTCTAATATTGCTGCTACATAATAATAATAATAATAATAATAATAATAACAACAACAACAACAACAACAACACTACTTCTGCTGCAACTTCTAATATTGCTGCTACATAATAATAATTAGTTATAACAACAATAACAACAGCAGTAATGTAATAATAATAACAATATTAACACTACTTCTGCTGATACTTTTAATAGTGCTGCTACTACTACTATTACTACTACATAATGATAATAATAATAATAATAATAATAATAATAATAATAACAACAACAGCATTAATGTAATAACAATAATAATACTAACACTACTGCTGTTACTACTATTGTGCTGCTACACAATAATAACAACAATATTAGTAATAATAATAAATAATTATAACAGTAACTAACAATAACATCAGTAATAATGTAATAATTATAATAACAATACAACACTACTTTTGCTGCTACTCTTACTAGTGCTGCTACATAATTATAAATAATGATAATAACAATAACAACAGCGGTAATGTTATAATAATAATAACAATAATATCACTACTACTACTACTACTACTACTAACAACACTTTATTATTATTATTATTATTATTATTATTATTATTATTATTATTATTATTTTATTTTGTGTGTATCTTCATTTAGTGTTTTGTCAAGTCCAAAGCTTTTTTACAGACAGGACAAGCAATAAAACAACATGAACCATATGGAAAACTGGCACCAAGTATAGGCCATAACATTAAGAACATAAAGCAAAGACAAACTGCAGAATCTCACTCATAAAATGAGAAATCTAAAGTAAGTTATTGTGTCAAAAGCACAGAGGTTGGAGAAGAAGTGTATTTAACTGATTCGGGGGCAACAATGGTAAATGCCTATTGTAGTAGTTTGCCTTAATTACGACAGTGTCTCCGGAATGTAGTGGGCGAGCAGGAGTGTACGGCTGTAGCAATTCGCTAGCGATGCTCCTTCTGTTGCTTAATGGCGGTTGGCAAACAGCTCTTAGGTTCATTAAACGCACCTTCAAGCAGGAGCTGCTATGACTCCAACCACGTCATTGCCTGATGTTTCACCGTAGACACTGACACTGACCTTTGTTCTTTCATTTAATTTCGTTTCCATTCTGATATCGCCAGACTTGCTTTTATACTGGTTTTCATTTCAAGCGTAATTCTGATTTTAATTCCAGTTCCCTTTGCTTCCCGTGCAGCATTCATCTCTGGCGGCGAGTCGCTCGGACAAGGGAACGAGCGTGTCGAGCCGCTCCCTCGGCGCACGCTGCCGGAACTCCATGGCTTCCTGCTCGGACGATCAGCCGCACATTGGCAACTACCGGCTCCTCAAGACCATCGGAAAGGGCAACTTCGCTAAAGTTAAACTGGCCCGACATGTCCTAACTGGCCGAGAGGTGAGGGTCGCACTTACTACTTCAGCAGTTACTGGATGTGTCATATAATATGTCATAAACTTCGACGAATTTTGACGAAAGTTGGGACTTATGCCAGTAACGAAGTACATTAACTTGAGTATTGGTGTAAGTGTGTGAATAGTCTTGTGTTACCCTGTGATGAGTTGGCCTCTGGGTGAACCCTGCCTTGTGCCTATAGTCAGTTGGAATCGGCTCCAGCTTCCCCATAACCCCAAATACCCCAAAATATATTTTTATCTGCCGTTCCTGTAGATCATCAGCCGAGAAGTGTCTTCGTAGGAGAACCACCATTATATTAGCAATCATCTGGTTTTTAAAGGAAATGGGAGATAATCTGATTGGTTTATTGAACATTACGTCCAAAACACACTTATGATTCATGAAGAGAAGAAGTCTGAGGCATGTGCCTGGTGCGGAGAACATTCCCTCTGCTGTTAAACCGGCAAAAGTTGAGTGGGAAACTGTAAATGCAACTGACGCATGGGATTTAGCCCCTGTTAGTTAACACCACCATGTTTCAGCTAATGTGGGGAATGTTAAAATTATATTTTTGTTTTTTCTTGATGAACCATTCCATATTCATAAATCCCTGCTGTGTGGAGTGGGTAGAGAGGTGGAAAGAGAAAAGGAGCACGATAGACGATAGAATACAGTGTCTGAATCAGACCTTTCAGGACACACGCTTGACTACCCTCATACTCTGACAGATTTGTGTCACCGGACAGGACGCTCACGCCGTACGAGTGTGAGGAGAAACATGCATCATTTACGTGTAAAATTCACGCTGAGAAGAAGCACGGAAGTCACCAGACGAAGTGAAACGATTCTCTTGCGTCATGTGGAAATCATATACAGATGCCATATTTATTGGCAGCAGTAGTAGGAGGTTCCTATGGTTAGTCAACTAAATAGCTCTAATAGCTGATTAGCTCTGAACGCATATGCTCGGTTCTGAAAGGAACGATTGACACTTTCACTCCTTTTTATGCATCTTTCAGGTTGCAATAAAGATCATCGACAAAACTCAGTTGAATCCAACCAGCCTGCAAAAGGTAAGCGGCCTTCACTCTGCAGTTTGTGAAACATTAATGGCATAAAATTAGAGCTGATACGAACAGAATTTTACAGACTTTGAATATTTGTTGGTATTAATGAATTTTTGATTTAAAAACAAGTAGGCTTGCGTAGAGAATGCAGAAAAGAAGAGATGACAAAGGCTGCAGTTCTCAGTGCATCCAGAAGTGGGCAGTAATGCAGTGTCAGAAAAAAAACTTTTTACTGGTGGCAGCTGTGAAAACATGAAAAACACCTAAAATAGAAAAAGCGGCTGTTTTATCGACTTTACAACAGATACAACAGAAAAAAGAAAGCTAAAGAAAATGGGAGTAAAACAAAATATTTATCTGAAATTTAACGGCAGTTGGGCTCAACTGTGATACTTACAACTTACCAAAGAACCCGTGGAACATGCAGATTAACAATAGGCACATATCAGCCTACGTGTCCGTGCCCATGGCCCATTGGTTCTTTGAAAAGTTGTAAGGATCACTGTTGAGCCCAACTGCCTTTAATTTAAGCAAATAATATTTTTTTTATCCCAGGTTTGCCGAAGGCAGCCATGTTGTAGCATGTTTAGCCGTTCAGCCCAAATGAGGTGGTGTGTTCATGGTGGCAAAGTGATTACAATTCATACTGTTTATAGTCAGGTGCACGTGTGGTATTTTGTACATTTTACGAAGCATTAAGTCAAAGAGTCTGTAACTTTACAATCAGAAATACATCAGTCAGCCATAAGATTAAGACCACAGGTGAAGTGGAAAACATTGTTCTCACTTCATTGGCACCTGTTGGGGAGATGGGATATTTTTGGCAGCAAATGAACAGTCAGCTGATGTTTTGGAAACACTCTAGCCTTGAAAATAAAGCCCCCACTCCTTCTGCCAACACATTAACTCCAAGAACCGACTGTTCGCTTGCTTGTTTTCTGAGCTGTTAGGGTTTGTCCACTGGGACCCTCAGCATCTTCACCTGGAAGCTTCTCTGAGCTTGGGGACTTGCATGTCACTCAAATAACCACAAACGATCAAATTTGTCATCACAGACGCCCACTTTATCGTAAGTTTGCACCAGAGTTTATACGCAGTAGCGTCAAATCCATATGATAAAAAACCAAATGTGGAAATCTATCTATTTCATAGCAGACGTGAAAAATCTAAAACTTTCTTTAAAAGCCGACTTCCAAAAACAAATGTCTGTCTTCACTCAAGGAAGAACATCCCACGTGTGAAGGTGAACTTAACCCAACACTGCCTAATATATCCCACCCCTCTCGACACGTGTCACTGTAATGAAATAACTAGAACTGGCAGTGGTCTTAATGTTATGGCTGACTGGTGTAAGTGAGCATTTCCTATAGCGTTTCCATTAGTTTGTATCTTTTCAGACGTATGAGGCAAGTCCTCGTCTGGACAAATGGATAAATGTAGAGATGTGTGTCCATTTATGTCTGAATAGGTGGATTATTGCCTGTGAACGTACAGCTGGGACTGAAAGATAGATGGGTCTGTTTGTGTATGCGGGCTGTGTATAGATATGCGCCGTATGTACAGAGTGTCTGGATGGATGGATGGGGCTAATGTGTGAGTATATGGAACAGTGAGTCCCCTGTTCATGGCTGTGTGCTCTGTGACTCATCTCTCTCACACTAGATTATCTGTGGCTTGCGTTAGCTCCTGCAGAGTCCAGCTTCTTCTGGAACTCACACATGCACTGTACATTGCCACTCTATACATGAGCACACTGGACTATCTATAGGCTGCGCTCCTCAGCCAGCCACACAGAGGGTATTGGGTAACACAGGCAGTGATAGGGCCAGATGACGTAGATCCTCCTTTGTCGTGGTGCAGTCTAGGGATGGGAATCGCAGGGTATCGCACCATGCGATACGATACGCAATATCTGGCCCACAATAACGCTAATCGATATATTGCACAACAATGACACAGGGATGATTCATTCTTTTTCATAAGTAACAGTCAGCTTTCCCATATTTGCCTTGCGACCGAGGTAGGAAGCATGGGGAAAGCGCTACTTCATTTTCAGGGCTTTATTTATGTTCCCCTTTGTCAATTGGCAGAAGCATCATGCTACCAACCGAACTACAACTCCCATATAGCAACTCTTTCCACATTTTTATGTATTTTTAAACAATACATAGTCCACACAATGCATTGCTGACCATGAAATACGCCTTAGGCTACAGTGTGCTAGTTTTAACCACAAACGCTTTTAATTCAGCAAACGCTAGAAATTGGCAGGCAAAATTCAGCACACTTGGATTACTGAGTCTTTCCCTGTTTTTAAAGAAGCTCTCCAACGACGTGTGTCTACTCATGACGTAGTTTTAATGTGTGCGCACAGAGATACGACCGTCACAAAATGATCCACACTCTGTTATGTCAATGTTCTACAAGCCAAACTCAGACTTAGATCAAATGTGGTTGGGGTTTCACCGAGCTTTTTTTGCATCTACCTGTTGCAAAGTTATCTTCAGCTTTCACTCAAGTCTCTTGCACTCAGTTGAGCAGTGCCACCCAGGAGAGGAGAGAAGTAGTAGTGACGCCGGTGAGTCAAATAGGCCACGAATGTTTATTCATTTAAATATTGATATTGCACGTGGTGTAACGATTATTGTATCGCGTGAACAAAGAATGCAATATATCAATATTTTGTCACATCCCTAGTACAGTCTCCGGTTACAACAGTAAAACTTACTTTGAAATGCACTAACCACTTTACTGCAGCTTTATTAAGCCCAGGCTGAGATTTAAAATCTCCTGGATTTTGAAATTCCACAATATCCAACATAAAGAAAGAAATAAAAAAACATTATCTGAACGTTGAAGTAGACTGACACTTTTCGCATATCAACTACAATTTACTGCCAAGGACAAGATATTACATATGGATGATGAAAAATATGCCAGATAAATCAAGAATTCCACTGTTTAGAGAATCCTCCACTTACTATGGCGGTGAGTCCCGTTGACCCCATTGTAGCCAAGACAACAGAACTGTCGATCACTGGTGAGAGTGAGGTATCTCACAACGCTGCTACATTTACCTGGTACACAAAATGTAAACATTTTTTACAGTATTGTCGTGACCTCATTGTAAGATTAAAAAAATTATATGTTGAACCATTGTAACCGCTGTATTTAGGTCCCATTGCTTTGTTTTGTAAAATTGAATGAAAATACTTATTAATTATAGAAAGTATTACAAATACTAGAAAAACTCAAAAAAAACTTTTTAAAATGTAATTTTTTTAAATGTAATTATTTAAAATGACGTTTTATGACAAAATTAAAAACGATATGTTTTAGATTATATTATATTACTTGGGGTTTGGGGGGTTGGATTACCAGGCGATACAGTGTGCGGTATTTTATCCACTTATAAGAAGTCGTCAGTTCTACGTTGATGTCAGCATTGGCAGATGCGAAGGTTCACTGGATATGGGTGCATCCCGACTTTTCCAAACAGTGTCCTGGGCTGACACAGTTTCTGGAGTGTCTCTTTCACACTCTTTCTTGGGAGTGTATGGGTCAGTCATTGGGGTTTGTGACAATGCTGCACCCTCACACTCACCTGAGCTTTCCGATGGGTCGCGCTGGTCGCATTGAATTTGCTGATGTTGGACATAGTCGTTATTTTTTTCCAACGCGTCATTGGGACGGTGGACCGGCCTGTCATTTCTCCTTAGTGTAGAACAGTCCACTCACAGCCCAGAGGGAGGAAACCAGAGGGGGGAGCATGGAGAGAGAGAGAGACAGAGCGAGAGAGAGAGAGTAAGAAACACAGAGAAAGAAAGACGCTTAATTTGATTGAGTGTCCAGTGATTCTGATGTTCTGAGCTGAGTGGTGAGTTACTGTACAGAAATCACTGAGGCTTTTGAGCAGAATGGTTGCACCTGCCGTGCTTCAGGGAGTGCCATGGATGTAGAAACACCCACAAATAAATGCGTTTCTCTGGAAGGTGCACTATCACTGCTGTTTCCTGTAAAAAGTCGACATTTTCAGATTTTCTTTTTTATCCCGATGTCATATTGTTTTTACGTTACCAATCTCTTTTTATCCATTACATTTAAACAGGCTGTTTTTTATTTACAGTTATTATTTCGATGAATGTAATCTCTGTTCTAATTGGCTGAGCTGTCTTAATGCGCAGTCCAAGCTAAAAAGGGGAGTTCTGCTGTTTTCTTCCTTCCAGTCAATGACAGTCATTCAGGCTTACAGATTTCTTTACAGTGGTGAATGGAACCAGATGTCACATCTACAAGCCATTTTATTTACTACCCAACCCCTCAGTGAAGCTTGTTTGTTTCTGTGGACTGATGATGACAGTGAATCTGAACTAAAATACTTTGGTTGCTGTATTGCCTCACAACACCATGGATGTATCCCACCACCATGATGTTGTCCCAAAGCTTCTGGTAAAACAAGGTCTCAGGCATTATTTACCGCTCTTGCTTTTGCAGCTTTTAAAACATATAAAATCATAAACAGCAGGTCGTTCATTCCAACATCTCTGCTTCAGACAACGCAACAACACTCCACATCAATTCAACAGGAAGGGGCGGGGCTAAAGGTCTGCAGGCTGAATAAGAAGTCAGATGTAACTATAATGTATTCAAAATGGGAAATTTCTGTTCACTCATTCCCCTTTCAGCAAATTTATGCAACTATATTTTACTTGCTTTTGTAAATGAATAAATTTGGTGTAGTTTGTGAATACTAGTAAACCGCCAAACATCATCATCACTCAGGCCATATATGGAAATTAAACTGCAACGAAAAGCTAATTTTTAATGAACATTCAGCCTGCACTGTAGTTCCACCCTTTCACGCCATCTTTATAAGGAGCGTTTCAGCCCAGAATGTTTTCTGAATGAGGCACATGAAGGATAGCCAATCAAAATGAGCATAGTTGCTATGAAAATGTATTTCCTCTGATTTTTAAATTATTTTGCTTATTTGTCACACTTATATGTTTCTGATCACTGAACACATTTTAATATTGTACAAAAATAACCTTAGTAATAAAGATATTCTGGCAATATGTGAAAAAAGAACCACCCCATTAGTCAAGCATAAATTAACTGTGATCAGACTACAATATCTCAAAAGCAACACATTATGCCATGATCTAAAGAAACTGCAGAACAGGCGAGAAAGAAAAGTACTGACATCTGTCAGTCTGGAAAGGGTTACAAGGCAATTTCTAAGGCTTTGGGACTCCCGTGAACCACGATAAGTTTCAACAGTGATGAACCTTCCCTGGAGTGGCCAACCTCCACGAGGAGGCTACAAAAAACATAAGAACCACATCTAAAGAACTGCTGGACACACTTGCCATAGTTAAGGTCATTGTTCATGATTCAACAATAAGAAAGAGGCTGGGCAAAAATGGGATCCATGGGAGAGTCCCAAGGCGAAAGAGCAAAAAGAACATGAAGGTTTGTAAAAAAACATTTTGAGGGTGCCCAACAATTTTCAGACAATATTCTGTGGACTGACAAGACATATCTTTTTGGAAGATTTGTGTCCCGTTACATCTGGTATAAAATCATTTCATTAAATCATACTGACAGTCAAACATGGTGGTGGTAGTGTGATAGTCTGGGGTTGCTTTCCTGGGTCAGATAATTGATTGACTCTCTACCAGAAAATCCTGAAGGAGAATGTCCAGACATCAGTTCGTGCCCTGCACAACAATGATCTAAAAAACACCAGCGAGTCCACCTCTGACTGGCTTAAAAAATCAATAAAAATGAAGGACTCTTGAGATTTATTTGAAATTTTTAGGCATGACCTTAAAGAGGCTGTTCATGTTTGAAAATCCTCCAAAGTGGCTGAATTAGAACAATTCCTCCACATCATCATGCTGTACACAACTCATTGCTAATTATCGCAAACTCTTGATTGTAGTTATTGTTGCCAGGGCTTGCACTACCAGTTATTAGATTTAAGGGGGCAATTCCTTTTTCATACATGGGCGAATAGGTTTTGACAGCGTTTTCCCACTTAATAAATGAAATCAACATTTAAAAACTGCATTTTTATATGTACTCAGGTTATCTTTGACTAATATTAACATGTTTGATTATCTGAAACATGTAGGTGTGACAAATATGCTAAAAAATTAAGAAATCACTGTATACATACTTCAGTCTTAACAAATTGATGCGTTCATACATCCACAAAATAAAATGCAAGAAAACAGGCAGATATGGACTACAGGAAGTTAGTCCTACTGCTTCCCTTTTGGTTCTCCATCACCAGTGGGGTTTGTTATTGGACACCAGTACTGCTTTCTTTGCCTGGGATGTAAACAGCTCACCTGGGCTTCTGGCATGGAGACAGCAGTCTCACTGCCAAATCCTAAATGATTTAAAAGGCAGCCACACATCTCGTGTCTGACTACAGCCAAGCTCCGAACTTTTCATCCCAAGCATAAATTGGGATTTATTGACAAGCTAAATGTCAACTGAGGCAGAACACTGATCTGGGATCAGCTCCCCTTGCCTGTGTATTGATCGTCATTATGGTCTGTAAGGGAAAAACTGATCCCTGTTCAGTGCTCACCAGTTTCCATCAGGAAGTATGTTTTTCAGATACAGTGTTTGTTTATGCGCATGTACTCCATTTGTAATGCATGATAGCAATCCCTCTGTGTGTGTGGGTTGGAGAAGAAAGGTCGACAGCTGAGGTCCTCCACAGGCCTAGAGTCCCCTACGGTGTCTCAATCTGAGCCCATGTACACACACCCATCACACGTGCTCATGCATGAGCGTCTACTTCAGCACATGTTTGTTTTCATACCTATACTACAGGAGGCGGAGTCAAACATAAGGCCTATATGTATTATGCCCCATGTGTATTACCCAGTATGCAAAAGTGTAAGCACCTTAATTGAAAATGAATGGAATTAAATTACACTGTCTACAGAGAAAATAGATCTTAATATGAATTTTTTTAAACTGCTGGGCACCATTTTTATCTGTATTATTATATTATGTTTTATTTGTGTACCAGTACATGAAATTCAATTTAATGTTGTGGCTGATGTATGTATATCATTAAATGATTCCTAAAAATCTGGAAAGTTCTTTATGTGCAAGGCCAAAATTTCATCTCAGATATGTGTGATCTTTAGGCCCTCATTAAAAACAGGCTGAGGAACACTTCTTGAAAATCACTGTCTATAAACACAACTCACAGTGCCATTCACAATTGATTAAAGCTCTATCATGCAAAGAAGAAGCCATATGTGAACATGATCCAGAGAGACAGCCATCATATCTGGGCCAATGCTCATTGCAAATTGACTGAGGCAAAATGGAAAACTGTTCTGTTGTCAGAAGAATTGAAATTTGAAATTCTTTTTTGGAAAAAATGCGTCCTAAACAGGAAAGACACCATCTTCATCAGGGGTGTCAAAGTCAAATGGACGGAGGGCCAAATAAAAAATTTTGCTACAAGCCGAGGGCCGGACTGATCGAAC
>JBBIGC010070622.1:0-10724 GCA_037576955.1 Lepidarchus adonis
TATTGCACAGAAAATGTTTGCACATGTTGCACAGATGAATATTGCACATAGAGAATATGAATATGAATGAACATGAATGATACATGTGCGAAGTGAAGTTTCAAATATTAAGCTGTAGAGCATCTGATGATAACATTCAACCATGATGTTGCAACTATACAGCTGTTCTAATGAACGGCAGCATTTTTATCAAATGTGCTTTAACATGAGCAGTTTCTTTCACAACAGATATTAGAAACTGAGCAACCATCATAACTAACTGTATTGTAATAAGACTCATTTGAAATTCTTAAATAATAAAAAGCAAAACTATGAAATTCTATTTCAGCACCTGTCATTTTTCCTGAACCCTCCTCCGGTAAAGTGGGGTGATCTGGCGAAGGTTCTGAGCTGGCAGTTTTCCTCTACCACTAAGCGAGGCCTCAATGCAGACCAGCTGAGCATGCTGGCTGACAAACTGCTCGGTGAGTCTGACTCAACTGAATCACATACAGTGGTGTAAAAAAGTGTTTGCTCCCTTCCTGATTTCTTTTTTTTCCAGGTTTGTCCCACTTAAATGTTTCAGATCATCAACAAATTTAAGTTTTAGTCAAAGACAACACAAGTAAACACAAAATGTGTTTTTTAAGTCAAGGATTTAATTATTAAGGGAATCTACAGAGTCCGCAGAGTATTTTTCCAAAAGTCTTAGGGATCATCAAGATGTTTTCTTTCAAAATTGAGATGAACCTTAATGTTCTTTTTGCTCAGCAGTGGTTTTCTTCATTTTTTCCAGTCTCTTTCTTATGCTGGAGTCATGAACATTGACCTTAACTGAGGCCAGTGAGGTCTGAATGTCTTTGGATGTTGTTGTGGGGTCTTTTGTGATCTCTTCGATGAGTCGTCGCTGTGCTCTTGGTGTAATTGGTTACTGGACAATCCTGGGAAGCTTCACCACTGTTCCATGTTTTCAGTATTTGTGGATAATGGCTCTCACTGGTTCCCAAAGCTTCACAAATGGCTTTATGATTTTTTCCAGACTGTTAGAGCTTAATTACTTTCTTTCTCATTTGTTTCTTAATTTCTTTGGATCTCGGCATAATGTCCAGCTTTTGAGGATCTTTTGGTCTACTTCACTTTGTCAGGCAGGTCTTATTTAAATGATTTTTTGATTGAAAACAGGTGTGGCAGTAATATGGCCTAGGTGTGTCTAGAGATATTGAACTCAGGTGTGATGATCCACTGTTATGTTTTAATCCCTTAATAATAAAACCCTTCACCTAAAAAACTGTTTACCTGAATTGTCTTTGACTAATATTTAAATTAGTTTGATGATCTGAAACATTTAAGTTTGACAAACATGTAAAAAAAATCTGAAATTAAATTAATTTGAAACTTTTTCAGGGTATAATTTATTTATATTAGCAACATTAAGCTTATAGCTTCCAGATAAAGCTAAAGAAGCTAACATTGGAAACTGACCAAGCCTTGGGTGACTGACTTCATTTGGGGTAATGGTGAAGTTCTGTATATTTGATATATACTGTATAACATTGCTATATATAGTGTATTTTAATAATATACATTGTTTGAAACCTACCTACCTTATTTAATTTTAACACAAACATTGCAATTTCCAATTGGGAAAGGAAATTTGGGCCTCCCTGTTCAAAAGGGTTACTACTGGAAACTATAGCCATTGGACAAAAACCTTAACAAAAAAAAAAGGTTGCTATGTAAAAATGTAAATTAAAACCTAATATTAAATAAAAAATAGAACAAAGACAACATAAAAATATTACATTAATAAATATAATTGTTTTATGAAATGTTTATGTGCATGAATACTGGCTTTCAGTGAAGTGTTAGATACTTTTATTTGTTTGAAAAAAAAATACAGTGATGAAAGGTATTATGAATAATATTGTCCATTATAGGTTAGGACAGATTGGACGTTAGAAGCAATGGTATTCAAATTAAATTCAATTAAACATTTTAATTTAGACAACATGAAGAAAAAAATGTAAATGTAAAAATAAATTGTTATTCATTGTTTGTTTTTTATTTCACTTACAATCTTTTAAAGCACTACACTTGTTTGTAAGAACTTAATGATAAAGTGGAATGTGTGATACTCTTTCTAACACTCCCAGACAGTATTGTACATTTCTAATTTATGTTGTAGCACTTGTCGGCTGTATTTAATGTGAATTTTGAATTTCTTTATAATTTCTTTGCCTCACATCAGTGTTATATGTGAACTAAATGCTTGAATGTTCTTGTGGCTGGAAGTCGCTTTGGACCAAAGCATCAGCCAAATAAATAAATGTAAATGTGAATATCTGCATATCAACAGGTCCTGAGGCTCAAGGAGATCCTGAAGCACTCGTCTCCTGGAGTAAGTTCAATAAGGTGAGAGTAGTGCTGCTGCCATAGCGAGGTTATTAAAGCAGCATCGGTTTGTTTCACTTCTGACATCTGTCATCAGGTTACTGAGAAAACGAAACCTAGAGCAGATTAGAATTCAGATAAGGAAATAAGCAAGTGTGTTGAAGAAGCAGGCTGAAGATCATGAGCTATATCCATAAATGTAAAAGTAGTTGTCTGTAAATACCATTTCGTATGAACATTTATGGCTGTTCTGGATAAAATATGTGAATCTTGTAAATTAAATTCCATTCTTTTTCATGGTTTCTAACGCTTCTTTTTATAGACCTATGGTATTAAGCTGCTACTGTTTACCATTGGGCAGAAAATCAGAAAATTAGACTATTATCGGTCAGTGATATATCTAGAACATCCAGACTGCATAGGCAAGGATGCTTTCCCACATTAGATTGATCCCACCCATTGGAAATCAAGATAAAATTGGTTATTAGTTGATTATATCACTGTTATTTTGGTGGTTAATCAGTAATAATAGACCCTCAGTCCTTGCCTTGCATTGCCTAATATTCATACAGATTCTTTATGTTTACTCTCAGCCTGCCAGTGAGAAGGGAAGTACCTTCTGGTCGTGGGTAGATGGCATACTGGACCTCATTAAACGATGCCTACTCAACCTATGGAATGATGGGTAAATAAAAAGTGTTACCTACATAAGAACTGTAAACTATGACAGAATGCAATGACTTGTTTAATTTGAAAAAAGAAGAAAGACATATCGAATGTTGAAATTGAGCTTGAAATTGAAATTGAGAAAATGTTCAATTATACCTAAGGAAACAAACTCTGGAAATAAAGGTAAAATTAACACAGGTACTAAGAAAGTGATTCAATATGGTCAGATACAGGGTTGAGTCATAAGCAAAGAACAGAATACAAGACAGCAAACATGACAGGAATCCAACAGGAAGACCACATCTTAAATACAAGTAACACAGAGACCAGTCAAGTGATTGAAACACAAAGGCTTTCATGACATAGAACACCCGGGCATGGGCGGAGACAAGGAACAAGGGACAGGTGACAAGGGGCAAGGGAACTACCAAACTGTGCAGGACAGTGGTCCTCCAGGACCGACTTTGGGCACCCCAAATATAAACAAACACTAGACATGTGGCTAAAAAAACATGGCATAACAAGCCTGACAGACATGGCATGAGGCACACATGACAATAATATTGAGCTGAGGCTTGAGGCGGTGTGCGTTGGTGCCACGCAGCCCCCTGGGTAATGTTTTTTCATGTTCTGGGACTGTTTTTGGGGGTTTATTGTGTTTATTATGGGGGAATTTCTTATGTGTGTGTGTGTGTGTTTTGGATAATTTGGGACATTTTGTGTTGTTTTGTGTGGGTTTTAGGATGGATGGCTGGACTCACCGTCGTCGCGATTTGCGCTCTATGTAGTGGCTTCAGTGAGCCCCTCCATCCACAGTTCATGTTGTGTTTGATACCTGAATGCTCTTGTGTGCTACGCCAGTTGGGGCTGCACTGGGTTTAGAGTTTTTTTAAGAACGTATTAAACTGATGGGCCGCTGACCATTTAGAGCAGTAATACCTTAGTGTACATTATTTCCCTCTATGATTATCCAAGCCGGAAAATCGTCACAATATTAAGCTTAATTAAGTACATTTATTTGTTTCATTTATTACTTTTAGGTCAATAGTCAAATAAACACTATCTTGAGATATAGATGGTCAATGTTGAATAATCCTGGAATTTGTGTCAACTGAATGTGTTCTGAATACTGACAGACGTTATGCTTTTTTTGACCTTGTCTTGCACATGTAGGAGTATCATGGGCTTTATACATAAGGGGAAGGAGAAGATTTTGTTACAAGATAAACTTCCTGGCACTTTTTTACTGCGCTTCAGCGAGACGTGTAGGGAGGGAGGAATCACCATAACTTGGGTGGAGCAGTTGCCGAATGGTACGTGTGTGTGTGTTTCAGTGCATATATATATATATTTTAGTGAAAGCATAAGTGCAGTAATATACACTTTAGCATCTCTGTGATTCCGTGGAGTTGGGGATGATGCAGATATGATGCAACATATTTTGGCTCATAAGACCTTTCATACATTGATCAGTAACATGTGTGAAAAACTTAGGTGAACCCAAGACACATTCTGTGGAGCCCTACACTAAGGCTGATCTTGTAAATCTCTCCTTCCCGGATGTCATCCGGGACTACACACTAATGGCTGCTGAGAACATCCCGGAAAACCCTCTGCTGTACCTGTATCCAGATATTCCAAAGGACATTGCCTTCGGTCCCTACTACAGCAGCACACCTGATGGTAACTGTTCTGTAGTTGGTGTCTTCTAGATGTAACAGATAAGTCTCATGATGTCTCATGCATGTAACAGCAGTATCATAGTATGTGCTGGGGATACTGGGAAAACTGGGTTTGCTGGGGAAACCACTTTTTGACAAGTGTAGGGCTGTTTTGTCCCAACCACTTTTAGAAAGATTAGGAAGATATATTTTGTTTTCATCACTGAAAACATCCTCATCCCATCCCTGGTTGATTGGCAGGTACCACCACCGCATGCCCCAGCACTAGTAAATACTGTCACGTCCAACATGAGTCAATGCTCACCAGGCCTACGATAACGATAATATCACTATACAGTGATTCTGTGATGTATCACAAGACAGTGATAAATAATAAATTAAATAATATATACAAATAATAGCAATGCTATTTTAAAAATTCTTTCTGATTACATTAATATTTTAATTAATGAATTCTGTAATGTTAAACGTAACTAATGAGTGACACATAGACAGTTTAATAAAGATATTTCAACTTTTCTTGAGCTAGGTTTAACAACCAACTAAATAATATAATAAAATCTTAAAATAAATATATAATTAATAAAATAGCAAAATAAATACAGTAACGAAACTTTACACCTTATTAAAACGTTTTGGCACCAATGAAAGTTGACCGACACAAACCCGCAGGAAAAGGCAAAAGCCAATCACATTGGGGATGTGTGATTAAGAGGTCCACCTCCTAAACACACATTGTTTCTCGACCAATCACATCAGTGATGTTTGTTTGGTAGATGAGCCGTCTGGTAGAAAGTTCTGTTTAACCCTCTGTGTACCGAGACGCATTGCGCTTTTATTTGATTAAAATTATTCGTGAGAACAGTTCAGCAAACAAGTTTCTCATTCATTTGAGCAGCGCCACCCAGAGGACACATGAAGTACCGACACTGATGAGTCAAATTGGCTGTGAATGTTTATTAATTAAAATATTGATTTTACCGTCGGCGTATCGATTATTGCATTGTGTGAGCAAGTATGAAAATTTATTTTCAAATCAATATTTTGTTCCACTCCCATTGTTTAGATGCTGCCGTCTTGTTCAATATGGTACAATAGTTGAACCAACAGTAAGCTGATGTGTGTGTATTGTGTGTGATGTGTTTTATAGCTCCAGAAGATATGGACACAGATCATGCAGTGCGTCCATACATTTCGAGATGGGTGATTCCAGTGTCAAATGTGTAAGTACAGCAAAATGTGCTGTTCAAAAATGAAGCTAGTTCTGCAAGATTTAAAAATATTTAATTCTTCTTTCTTCTCTCCAGATCAGGCAGCAGACTTCAGACCAACATAATGCCTTTGAGCCCAGAGGACTATAGGGAGCTTGAGCACATTAACAGAGGCAATGGAATGGACACTTTGGTAATACCTTAGAGACTGTGAAATGAGCACCAGACTGCTTGATATATTTATGAATATGTGGCTGCATCAAAGAAAGCAGTTGTGTTAATGTAAAGTTGTGTAAACATTTAAATCATGTGCAAACACTTCACTCATTTAAAATCATTTGTTGTGTATTCGACACCAAAAGGACAGCGTGTGAATTGTGAATCTATTTATATTTAGTGCATTTTTTTTGCAGAAGCTTCTTATAGCTCTTGTTTGGAATTTACAATATGTATTTTATATATTTGAAGCTTATGACATTATTATGTCAATCTCTGAACAGGACGTAATGTCAAAGTAATGTAAAAGGTATAAATTATGATCAGCCATAACATTAACACCACTGACAGGTAAAGTGAATAACATTGACTATTGCTAATGTTATGGCTGAACATGTAACTAAACTTCTAATAGTAACTATAATATATTTACTTTTTTAACTGATTTACAACTATATTAATAATAATAATAATAATAATAATAATACATTTAATTTATAATGCACTTTACATTTGGAACAAATCTCAAAGTGCTACAGGGTAAAAAGAGAAAAAAAATCAACATTAGAAACATTAAAAAAAACACAGAGAAACTAATAAAACACATCTTAAGAGCTATATGTTAACAACTCAGTTAACAAAACAAACAAACAAAAACTCTGGCTGCCTAGTAACTAACTTTTTAAAGTTAAAACACCAGTAATATTACTGATCAGTTTGGGGTTTAGTCTTACTAGCGTAGATATGTTGTTTCATGATGATGATGCTTCAAACTGGCAAATTTATCTGCAAATAAAACAAGCTTAACTAGTTAAAACATGTAAAAATGTCACAAAAAAGTATAATATTCTCACAACCTCAAAATGGGAAATACCATGAGTATCAGTTTGTTCTAAGATTTTACATGCTATAATATTTTTGCAGTTCAGAGTCTTCATGAGTGTTCATGTTGTTTCAAATGCATGTGTTTCTCCTCAGTTACTGTAGTGATGCTCATGTTCCACAACATTCTGCTAATCCTTCTGCACCAACCTGTCAGTTGTTAGTGTGAAGTGTGAATGAACTGAATTGTTTTTCAGTGTAGTTCTGTTCCTGTGGCCTAACAATACACACTGATGAAAATATTACACTCCCACTGGGCTTGGAAAGCATAGCTCTGTTTAATAGTGTACATCAAAATAAATATACTGAACTATTATAATTCATTGCATGGAATATTTGCACATATACACACACACCTCACACATTGAGCTCATTCAAGTATAATCTGTCGAAGAAAATCAGAAAAGAGAGGCACCAGGTGCATCCATCGTGTTATTCATTCAACATCTTATTACGATTTTATCTGGTACGCAGTGGATATTTTTTGTTCTGAGGCTAATTTCCTTCAGCTTCCTCTCTGTTCTTCCACAGAACAGGAACTTCTTAATCTGGGTAAAGCAGTTTTTAATCATGAATATTTTTCTACTGCACAGTGGAGATGGATGAAGAAAAAAAAATCCTACCTGCTCCTCTCTAACAGCTCTGTGTATCATCTAATGTATTATTCTACTCCAACATTCAGCTCTATTGATGGAAAACAGTATCATCTGCTTTGATTAACCATAGTCCAGTTTATTCTCCCTCCACCCACCAATGCTAGGTGGATGAAGGCTAGCTTGTGCTTCCTGAGCCATGTCAAGTGCAACCAGATCTTCTCAAACTGCCACTGGATGAGGAGAGAGGAACAACCCCCACCCCCCAAGAAAATAAAAGTAATTGTGCTTTCTTGGAGTCCCATCTACAGCCATCGCCAGGTTCTCAATCTTCCAACAATACACCCGATGCTTTGGTAGTTGCACCATTCAGAAGCTTCAGTCATCAAACCATCAAAGAAGGTTTACTGCACTACTGGAGGAAGATAGCAGATAGAAAGTGTTTTAACACCTGGCACTCTAAGCGTATTCAGTGGAACTTCTAACTGCTGTAGAAGGCATCTCCGTTTACATTCAACCCATCTGGGCTAAACGGCCTCATTTCATTCTAAGAAGAAAAAGCAGAAGTGAAAAGACTAGCAGGATTGGTCAACATGTTTCAGAAGTTATTATTTTTAACCCTCAAAAATCGCAGATATTGCCGGTGATGAAAAGGAATGTTTAGGTTTTAATACACAAAGGAGAATTCCAACAATTTTCCAAAACGTTCTGCAGAATTGAATTCGATGCGAAAACTTCATCATTCAGAGAGTTCTGAAACTGACCATTACAGTGGTGAGTGATAGCAACAAGGGGAAATTATATATATTGTCTAAATGACCAGTGAACAATGCATCTTCTGAGTTCGTGTATGTATCGTTAATTGCAAAATAGGTTTTTATCGCAATCTGGAAATTGATTTAAATAATGGTTTCATTAATTTATGAATAATTTCCTGTAAAGTAGATTTTAACGGCATTAAAATTCTGAATGACTTTTTTTTTTTTAAGAAAACATAACCATTTAATTAAACAGACATTTTGAAATGTCCTCTTATAGATAAATAAATGATTATTAAGCTATTTATTAAATACAATTATTTTATTCTCATTGAAAAGAAGGAATTTAAACCTTCTCAGTTTATAGAAGTTATGTAGAAGAGGGGATAACGTTTAGAAGTGACCAATGACATATGACCCAAACCTGCTGACAGATGAGGTCATACAGTTAAATGTAAGTAGCTGTTTGGTAAATAAAACATTTCTGTGTGGAGTGTGAGGCTTCATTGGCAGTGCTTATCATTCATTACACCAATAAGTTTCCATCGTCATCCTTCCAACTGCTTTGCAAGACAAACAGTAATACATCACCAGTATACAGGTTACAGTTAATTGTATGTATGTTGTATAAGTTGTATACGTTTTCGTGGATTCATATAGAGATCCTATACACAGAAATAAGTTACACATTAACACAGGAACCTGTTTAAAGCAAAAAGAAAGAAAATGAGGCTGTACACACCTCAGACCAACAGCACATGGGTACACTCACTCTAAATATAACCTGAAATCACCACAGAAACCAGTCTTTGGGCTTGTGTAGTGTCCTCTCCTGGTCTGGAGGTCTATGTCTCCAACATTCCATCAAGATTCTTGGCAGTGTGATCTTTATCTGCAGCAGATTTCTCAGAGGGATTGTATTTATTATGGTGCTCCTCAAGAATGGTCGCCACCTCATGATGGCCAAAATGCCTTGCTTCACCCAGTGGTGTATTGCCCCACCTGCAGTTACAGATTAAATACATCAACAGTATAATTCAAATAAAAAGTGCAGTAACATTTTCTTATCACTTTCATTAATAAACTATCCATTGAATTCGAATAACCATGAAATATCATTACGTTAAATTGGAAAATGTGAAAAGGAAGATCAGTCCTAAAGATCCTTTATGCAAAAAAATTCAATAACACTCAAAAACAAAATATAATAAATATATAATAAAATAAATTATATATATAAATTATTATATAATTATGAATTTTATTATAAATTATGCATTATAAATTATGGAAATATATAAAATAAATAAATAAATAAATAAGAGCGCAAGGATAATAAAAAGTGCTAAGTATTATAATGTGCGACATCAGAATGGAAATGAAATTTGGGATAGAAGCTGTTTATAATCATGTGGTGCCTGTTTTGATGAACTCGTAGCCTTTTCTGGAAGGCAACTGTTCAAACAGATGATGGGAAGGATTGGCTGGAATGTTCTGATTTTTTTAGGATTTGTTAGCAAATGTGTGATGATTTAGGAATTCAGTTTGCACAGAACAAACAATTAAAATAAAAGTTTACTGTTTTTATTAACAAAAATGTCCTATAAACTAAAGAAGCAAACTTCAGTTCAATAAGACTTGACATTTCTTTCAGAAAGTGAAATTCATATATAGATTCATTACACATAGAGTGAAATATATCAAGCCTTTATTATGGCTTTCAGATAATAAAACCCCAAATTCACAATATAGTGGGGGACTACTGTATAAGATTCTTACAGCTTCAAAATTGTGACATATATCAATTGGATTGGATTCACATTATATAATTTTTTAAAAGTGTAAAATCAGTTTTGTGAGGGACTCAATGACTAGATATCTGGGGAAAGATAAAATAAAAATGCAGTACATGTGCCTTATAACACAACATTTTTACTGGTTTTCTGCTCCAACACATCTGATTTAGCTCCAGAATACATGAATAACTTAATGATTAGTCTGCAGAAGTGAAAACTGACACGTCTGTTCAGACCCAAACAGAGAAGAAGACACTTCTTAATCAAACTGTGGAAACCTTTATGCCAAATATTGACAGGCCTAGCAGGTTTAGACTCACTAACCCAACAAGATTTGCAGCTATCATTTCTGGTTAATCTACATTACACATTTGGGCTTTTTCCTACCTGTCTTTTGGGACTGGGTTCACCTTGCAGGCTTCCAAAAGAAAGCGCACAACGTCTATATGTCCTACAACCACAGTAAAGAGTTTGGTTAAACACACACACACACACACACACACACACACACACACACACACACACACACACACACACACACACACAC
>JBBIGC010070633.1:0-10724 GCA_037576955.1 Lepidarchus adonis
AGAGAGAGAGAGAGAGAGAGAGAGAGAGAGAGAGAGAGAGAGAAAGAGAGAGAGAGAGAGAGAAAGAGAGAGAGAGAAAGAGAGAGAGAGAAAGAGAGAGAGAGAAAGAGAGATACTGTAACTGGTCCTGGTTTGGGAAGTGAAAGCTTGAAAATCAAAGGGTAATTCCCAAAGCTCTAAACTGTCATGGCCTAACACTGACGTTAGCAAAAGGCTTCAGCAGAATAAAAGCGTGTTTGGAAAGTGAACGGAGGGAAAACAGGGCTGGAAACGCCTTGGAAGTGGAGGAGGAGAGGCGTGAGTGGGCGTTTAGCTCACACAGTGATGATAACTTGGGGCAGATAATGCTGTGATTGCGTCAGTCTTCACACTACCAAGCTTAAAGGCTAAAACAAGTCTGCTGTGATCACTCATAGAGATCAAACCCAGAAGTGCTAAAAAGGCCTCGCTTGGACATTGTGTCCAGCGCCTCCAGTCCTGCAGGCTTTTTGCTTTTTCTTCTTTTCTTCTGCTTTTCCAACAACACACTCAGTGGTGCAGGTGGACTGCAGTACTGGAGCTGGGAGAAAAAAAAACAAAAAAACTATTTAGACAAGGGTCAGACCCAGTTCCAGAACAAAATCAAGGAGGGTGCGGCAGAAATAATGAAGGAGGCACCTCAGGGAAGCGCATGCCTTAATTGCTTATTTGTGGAGATTGCCGAAAGCAGAGAGCCCATCAGTAGTCCTATGCGAGTGGGGTTTTGCATGAACAACACCGTATAATTGTATGGTTTCTTTTCTTAGGGTATTTGAAAAACTAATCTTGAAATCTCAGCTCCATGTGATAAACTGACAGCATGAAATATCCAGTTTGACAAAGACAAAATATACTAAATACTGCATTGTGTGATCATTTCAGGTTTGTGCACTCATTCAGCAGGATAATGCACCCGCCACAATGCAAACACTGTTCAGGAATGGTTTTAGAAACATCTTAAGAAGTTAAAGGTGGAAGCGGTGGGGATGAGGGTCAGCACCTCTAAATCGGAGGCCATGGTTCTTTCCTGGAAAAGGGTGGAATGCTCTCTCTGGGTTGGGAACGTAGTGCTGCCTGTGGAGGAGTTTAAGTATCTTGGGGTCTTGTTCACAAGTGAGGGAAGAATGGAACGGGAGGTTGATAGACGGATTGGTGCGGCATCTGCAGTAATGCAGTAAAGGACCTCTGTGTATGACAATGTGCTATATGAACATCTTCATCTTGCCTTCATACTATGCTAATAGACTTATTAAAATGATCTAAATGCATATTTAACGGCCTGCATAATGCATCACTGGATTTTCTCTTTATTAAATAGAAGAGAATTATACAAAAACACTGCTTTGTACGTACATCCCATTCCAATACATTTTCAGTTTTTTTGATGCCATGAAAAGTAATGTATTCACAAATATGTTTGGTCTAAGGCAGTTGCTTATTTACACACAAATTTTTAAGTAGTGTTACTTGCTTTTTGAATGAGGCACGATACAGGGCAGCCAGTCGTTTGCATATATCACTTGTAAAGGTACAGTAACATAAACCGGTTTCATTCTAATAAGGGTTTAAATGGAGGTTGGAAAATAAAGAACAAATTTAAATTGTAATTGTATGATTACGGGCCCTTTAACAACCATAGGAAGTGCAGAACTGAATAGTACAATGATGGATCTGCTAGGTCAGGTTGGAGAGTATGCCTAGTCAGTCAAAGGATGCCATCTATTGGACATTATGCATTCAGGGCCAGAATTATCACTGACCACACAGGCCATTACTGTGGTCAAACAGCTGGTGGTGCAATAGGATTATGAAACTATTACTCTGTGGGTTTGAGATATGAACGAGTTGTTTTTCCTCTGTATTGTTGATGAGCATAATCTGTTTTGCTGTGAAATCTGCAAATGTGGCTTATGAGAACTCGGTATTGTGTGTGTGCTATGGGCTGTATTTCCCCCCATTGGGAACCAGATGTCATGCAATGTCCTCAAAATGGTCGCATGTGTTTATTGTTGTGTTAATAATACGTGTATCGAAAAGCAAGAGAGAAATCTAGAGGGGATTGTTATCGGACTGCTTTGGGCAATGATCGTTTAAACAGTTGTTCATACTTTTTTAATGCTTAATAGAAGGAGCTGGTAGGGGACAGGTGGCCTACATGGCCATTAGTGTTCTGCTGGTTGGCCATTAGTTTACTGAAGCACCTACAGCCTAAGGCCAATAAGAAGACTTTGCAGTTCACCAGCACAGGACTACTCAATGGGCTGACATTTAGGTCAAATAATATGCCATTCATTTCTATGTGCTTCATTTTCTACCAACTGAACATTTTCTCAGCCCATAGCCCATATGCTTTTATTATTTTTATTCTTCTTTGTTTTTTGTTCGCTTGTTTGATTATTTGATTATTTTTTCTGTAACAAAAACATTTATTTCTTCATATTCACCCTCTTTATTACTCGCTGTTTTTTGCCTTAAAATATGCATAAATGACTTCTGATTAGTTAGTCTGTATGGTATATATATATATGTAATATCTTCTGTCTTAATGAGCGGGGAAACTATTTTAATTAATTTTAAAAAGTGAAAGGTTTTACTTTACATATTTATTACTTTTATGTTTTAAATGATTTTTTGCTTATTTATTTTTATTATTCAGTTTAGTGTTTGTGCAACACTGCTCTGCCTCAAATTACCACTTGGGGACAAATAAAGTTTTATTGAACTGAATATTTTTATAATCATATTTTCCTGTAATCTTCTATTAAATGTAATGGTTTTTTCCTCTAAGGCCCAGTTTAACAATATATTTTGATTAGCAGTATCAGTGAAACCACCTATAATACAATAACAACACAGTTCTGATGTGAAGGTGTGTGGTATGGTATCTAGTACCAGATCCCAGTAGTCTTGAGTGGTGCAAGGTGTGGCCTCCACGAACTGATTTATCCATCATGGTCCACAGATGCTCAATCAGAATTCCTGAGTTCCTTGGTCTTTCCTTTCTACATCAAAAATCACACAAATAATTTCCCTAGCAGATTGTACTGTACCCTTTCATTGCACCATCTTTGGGCGGTCAGCTTTCCCTGTGAACGTCACTGCTCAGTGGAACGAAATAACACATGGCAGAAAAAAGTTCTATTAATAGAAACTAAAAAATCAGTTAAAAGTTTTAAACTTTGCAATCACTGACTATATTTTCAATACATACATTTCTATATCCTTAACATGCTCATGGTACTGACCGGGTGTTTTGTATTATATGCTTATCTTGTAGTTCAATGAGTTTGTTGTTTGTCGTGGATCTAGCATCAAATTTTTGTCAAAGTCACAGTGCAAATGTCTTTGCATTGTGAAATATTTGTAATACAACAAAAGTACCAATTGCATTCTGACCATCTGACTAGCCAGGGGTACGGCTTGTGTGCATCCTAGCCTCTAGGGGACGCACCGGTTCAGGTTGGCCCTGTTTCAAGCAAATAAAACCTGGCCAGAACTATAACTGGTTCAAAAACATAACTTGTGTGCGAATGTGTCATTCGGTGGTTCCGCTACAATATATATATATATATTGTCACATGGGTCTGGGTCTGGGCGGGGCCCTGCCCCGCTTCGGAGGTATGGTGCAGCCTATCGGAGGTCAGATCTCCGAATAGCGCCTGCATCCCATTCGCGTGCCCGCGAGGCCACTCCTCCACCGCGCGGCTGGCACCGGCTTTAGGACTAATCAAGTCCTGGGCTGACGTGCTTAAGAGGCGCCCTCGCGGACACATGCTTGCTCAGCCTTAGCCCGTGGTTGTCCCAGCCGGCTTCTGAGCCCACAATACCTGTTTCTAAACCTGTGTGTTCTTTAACCCGTTCTTTATTTTTCCAACAGCCTGTGGTTCTCTTCTTTTGCCCTTAACCTGTGTTTGTTCCTCTCCCCTATCTTGTTCTCACAGACGAAGGCAAGACGGAAGCATAACCTTTTCCCCGAGGCACCGCCGCGTGGACCTCACACCTCGGGTTAGAGGACGTAGAATGCCCCTTTATAAACTATTGCGATATGTTAATGGAATCTTTGAATTTGTATGTTGGTTGGTAATCAACGTTTGGTTAGGGGTGGAGAAATGTATTATGATATTGATTTATTAATAATAACAGTGATTTGTTGTCTTGACCTTTCTAACAAACAAAAGTGAGCAAAAAATCAAATCAAATCAAATCTTTATTGTCACATCACTTTACTGGTACATTAGTGCAGCACATGTGAGGAAAATTCTTGTGTGCCAGAGAATAATAGATAATAGAAAATAGAGAATAATAAATAAATATGCACTTTAAAATACATATATACATGTGTAAATCTGTAAATATACACAATTGGGTGATTGAGTGTGTATGTTAATGTAAAAACATGTTTTAAAAGAAAAAAAAGGCAGTGTGGCGTGCAAATATGCAGTGCGGGATGCAAAATATGCAGTATGGATTGAAGTATGTGCAGTATACAGTGTAAGTGACAGTAGAGTGTCTGTGAGGTATTAATGTATACAGTATATACAGTATTTCCAGTGTTTTCAATGCATTTTTTCACATATAAACACATTTTTAAACACTTAATTCTCCTCTTTATGATGCACAAAACATTTTCAGATTTGGCCTCCTGACAGGCCAGTCAATTACACACACTCTGTGTATGTGAAGCCACAGTTTGGTAGCATGAGCAAAATGAGGCTTGGCATTGTCTTGCTGAAATGGACACGGAAAAGACGTCGCCCTCATGGCAGCATTTGTCTCTCTAAAATCCCAATATGTGCCTTCACATGAAAAGTATGTGGCACTGTGGCATTTGGCAGTTGATTGACATATAGTGCAGCCAATCTGACGTCATCTTTTGTAACAAACGTCACCATGCATGTTCTGTCACCACGTGAGCTAATGCAAAACTTCAGCCAACAAGTCTCCTAGTTAGCGGCTTCTAAAGAAAGGGAGTAAAAACGAGTGGGGGAGCTGGACCAAGTAAGAAACCAAATCAGACTGTTCATGAAAAGTACGACACTGAATACACACCGAAAAGTGAGGGGATTATGTCCGAACTATGCAACTCTGGCCGTTTCCATTCATTTCAAGACGTCATTGGAGAAGATAATGACCAAAAATGTACAGCACTGCATTGAGCCAAACATGTTCATGCTGCTATGTATACCATATATATTTTATGTATAAAGCTTACTCCGCATCTAAATGAATTTTGTATCTGACACAGAAAAGCTGATGTTAATTTTTTTATTTTGAACTGACTGGTGATTTTACTCATTAAATTTACCACAAAGTGCTGAATCATGATCCATATTTTCTTTGATGAATGCTACTTTTACTTTTTACTCTTGTTTAGACTTTTTTTAGTGTTTTACATGCAAAAAATTCTAAATTTGTTCATATTTACATCCTTGTTTTGTATAAAGTAAAGCATTGCAACACAATCACATACTGTGTTATCCACTGTTCATGGTTCAGCTGAAGAGAAGGGATAAGGTACTGCAACACCTCATCACACTGATTGGTCAATTTGTTATACAGCTGCTCCAGGTTTGGAACTGGATGAGCTTTTTGTTTTGTGTGTTAATCCATGATTTGTATCTGGATTTGGGTGTAATGAAGTCAGTGTTCAGGGTAAGAGCCTATTTACAAAGTGACATGCTGGCCGTACTGCCCAAGTGGCCTTCAGTGGCTTTATACAGCGTACACACAGTGACGGCACATGGTTCCATTACGTTTACCAAGGTAAATTACATTATAATAATTACTTTTTTTTTTTTTTAAGGAGGGATATGATCATACAGTCAAAAAGGTTCAACCCCCTACATAGACAAATATTATTTATTCATTTATTCACTTATCCTGACCAGTATCAATGGAACTTATCCCAGCATTCAGGAAAGGGTATTGAACAGGTCACCAGTCCATCACAGGGTCAACTTAAACACATTCACACTTCATATCTTCAATGTAAAACAAATGGCATTGGTCTACATAAATGGTTCTCAAACCAGCCTTCAGGGAATTATGATTAAAAAACTCATTTGTGAAAAATGGTTCATGAATTCGGCCTAAAAATCCAAAATAATCACATTGAAGGTGCGGGTTCTGCAGACTGGTATGGTAGCAGTAGAGCAGTAGAGTTTTTTTTTTATAAAATTACTTACAATTATTTAAATGCTGTTGCGGTAAAAAAAAAAAAAAAAATTAATAATAATAACTGTATTATTATTTCATATCCAAACTGCAGTAACTCTTTTCTAAGTACATATATGTAATATTTATTGACTGTAAAATGCTGTTGACTTATTAAACTGTATGCCATGCATGTTTTAGAAATATGCTTCAGGCAAGAACTATATTCTGAAACAACCAGGAAGTGGTTTTAAACCTTTTTTGTGCAATAACCTTCTGGGAAGGAACGTTTAGAGGCCTCGAGCATGTGGTTCCTACCGCCACCGCTGTGAACAATTCTGACTTAAGTTTATTTAGAATAAAACAGCAACTCAGAGTAATTTCATTTAAACCTTAAGCATGAAATTATAAAGAAATGTCAAAAATGCGTTGGAATATTCTTTAGCAGTGTGTTCTCTTATTCTTGTGATGTTCTGTATGACATAAAGCTGGACTTGCAGGCAAAGCTCCAACATGGGCCACACTCCAGCACTCTATGATGTGGAATGATGGGAGTTACAGAAGATCTGGCAACATGTTAAAGCTAGAACATATACACACGTGTCCTTAAGCCTTCTGCCCGCATATACACACAAATACACAGAGAGAGAGAGAGAGAGAGAGAGAGAGAGAGAGAGAGAGAGAGAGAGAGAGGAAAGTGTGTGAAAATGGGAGGGTGGTGGGGGCGGGAATCAATGTCCTATGGGAAGTTTAATGTTCCCTCACTAAACTAGAAAAAACAATGTACATCCACAGTTATTTGCTCATATATTTGATATATTGCTTGATTATTACATAATCTATGGTATTATTGTTTATACAGTTTATACTCAGGTGTGTGAACAAAACACTGAACCCCTGTTTTGGTTTCTTTTGTTTTTCTATAATCAAAAGTGCCAGCTGATGTTAGAACAAAGGGATCATAAATGTAACTTATTATTTTTCTTTCTTCAGGAAAGTAATTTTTGAAGGTTGTTTCAGTTTTGTTCTAACAATGACATACAGCAGCTGTCTGGACACGATGGTAGAAGATTTAAAAAAAATTTTAGTTTTCACATTTTAAAGTGATGGTGAAGGCATCAATGTGAAATAATCAAGTCAAGTCAAGTCAAATTTATTTATACAGCGCTTTTTACAACTGATGTTGTCACAAAGCAGATTTACAGAGTTTATAGAATCCTGGTCCGAGCCCCAATGAGCCAAAACGACTGTGGCAAGAAAAACTCCCTAAATATAGGAAGAAACATTGAGAGGAACCAAGGCTCAAAAACTATGAATAAATAAAATCAGGAGTTCAATGTTAAGAGGCATCTAAAGTTCTTAGGGGAGATCAGGCTTTCTGTCCATGCTGCTTTCATCAGTAGGAGTGGGGTGTAATCGCAGATGATCTCCCTCCTCATGATCTGTTCAGCAGAGTGAGACATGAATCGAGAGCTGGAAGCTCAGAGTAGCTCAGAGTGAAAGTGAGAAAAGAGAAAAGAAATCCAAATACATTTTTGATTTTGTTACAATTATGTATGTGCATGGTTCATATAGCTTTGTTATAAAATTATCTATTAAAACTAACAAAAATGTGGGATGATTTTAAATGTAAATTCGGAAACAAGCAACCGAATGTGGGTGGTGCGGTGGTGCAGGTAGGTCCTAGGTTGCTTCCCAGACTTGCCTTCAGTGTGGAGTTTGCAAGCTCTGTCCAAGCTTATGTGGGTTTACTCTGAGGGCTCTGCTGTCCAAAAGCTTGCGATTAAGGTTCATTGGCTCCAACTTACACATAGGTTTGTGAGTGGGTGTGTGTATGAATGGTAGGGGGGGGCTAAAATATCGATATGGTGAAAAATCGTCGTCCTTGCTCACACGATATAATAATAGATACGGCGACGACAATGCCGATGTTTAAATGAATAAACAGTCGCCGCCAATTTGATTCACCAGCGTCACTACTTCTTCTCTCCTCTGGGTGGCGCTGCTCGACTGAGTGCAGGAGACCTGAAAGCAACAGGCAGATGCAAAAGAAGCTCGTCTGAGACGCCCCAGCCGCATTTAAATTTAAAGTGTGACTTTGGCTTTTAGAACATTGTGTAGAGTGTAGATTATTAACAGAGTGTAGATTATTGTGTGAGGCCGTATCTCTGTGCGTCTCTTTCCTGCACTTCTTTCATAGAGATTGGACGACGCTACCAGCGAACCGTCAAACCATTAAACTAGCGCTGTAGCGACACTACATAGTCGAACAAACACTACAGAAAAATGTGCTGAACTCATTGTAACTTTCACATCAGTGTTGTCATGTCTGAAATTATACTTAATTGTTCCTGTATCTGGAAGTCGCTTTGGACAAAAGCGTCAATAAAATGAATAAATGTAAATGTTAGTAGCACGATGTTAGCCCAACTTGCCAAGTAACAAAGGGGAGCAGAAGTGAAGAGCCCTGAAGCTGAAGTAGCGGTTTCTCTGAGCTTCTGACCGCAGTCGCAAGGCAAATATGAGAAAGGTGACAATAGCATTACTGTTATTTATGTAAAATAATAGCACATCCCGGTGTTCCTGTGTTATATCGCTACATCATTGTCGTGCAATATATCGATTATTGCGATATATATCGTCACATATCGCGTATCGTTACGTGAGATACCCTGCGATTCCCACAATGCATGGTTGTAACTGTTTGTGTTGTCCTGCAATGGGTTCGGTTCTTATCCAGGGTGTACACTGTCTTGTTCCTATAATCAGCCGGGATCGACTCCAGCTTCCTCACAACCCAAAATGGATAAGCTTTTGGAGAATGGATGTACAACAAAATGTTTGATCATTTAAATAAAAATGAATACACCAAAAATACATTATCAGTAACATAATGAAGAAGTTGTTTGCAGATATTTATGTTATTTCCCCTGATTTTCTGCTCAAATCTCCAATTCCAAGCACATGCAAGGTCTTCCTCATCACATGGTACCACCGACATTGAAAGAGTGAAGGTAAGCGCATGAGTCGTGTAATAACAGCCGGTCCATCTTTTCAAACTGCTGCTAACTCAATATCCTTGGATGGTGTAATGGTCTTGGAAGACAGGGCTGACAACAAATTCTGACATGATGACATGAATTAGCACTGGCTGGCTTCACACTGAGCCATTCTTTAGTATAACGACTTAAGGTCATTGTGCTTCATGACCCACTTTCCTTTGAGATTTAGTTCACAGACAGATGTCCTTATTTTTCTTTAGAACTGGCTGGTATAATGCAGAATTCATTGTTCCTTCAATGATGACAGACGGTCTTAGTCCAGATGTAATGAAACCTAAATAATACCACCACAGTGTTTTTCAAATTTGAAATACAGTGCTTTCATTTCTCCAGGTATTGCACTTTTCATTGAAACCAAAAATAATGTTTTTTGGTCTTTTCAAACCACAAAGCATTTTTCCAACAGCCTCCTGGCATGTCCATTTGATCTTCAGCAAACTTCAGCTGTAATCTTTCTGGAGAGTATTGACTTTCTTGCCATGCACACTATTGCTTGTTCTCCTGATAGAGTCTTTAGTTGCCCTGGGTTCCTTTGTGACCCATTATTTGCCTTGCTCTTAGAGTGATCTTTGTTGGTAAAGCACTCCTGCAGAGATTAACAATGGTCTTGAAATTGGTCGTGATCTGTCTGACTTGATCTAGATATGTCTAACTATGAATTAGTGGAGTCCAAACTCTTTAGAGATGTTTTGTAACCTTCATCTAGCCTGATGAGCATCAACAACTAGTCCTCATGAATCTTTGGCTGTGATACACTTCCACGAACAAATGATGTAAAAATCAGACTACTCAGTTTAACCAAAATTGGCCTGTTTATAGGATACATAGAACAAATCATGACGTTCATATATTACTACTGGAGCACAACCAATTTTTTTTTCTCATTATCTGCTATATAAATGCTGTCAATCAGTCAATTCATGTCTGAAGCCATTCCATCATTAATTGAAAACATCTCAATTTAATTTCATATTTAAATTATCTGCTAATCCCTGAATTTCTCATCATTTGCAGTACATAATATCATCAAAATATTTGGAGTAGAATTCCCTGCGCACAAGGGACAAAGTATTATTGGACCCTGTGATGGCACTGCATTAAAAACAGGCATGATTCTATCATGGAAATTATTGCATGGGCTCAGGACTTTCAGAAATCACAGTTCAACATGCAAGTTAAAGCTCTATTACACAAAATGAAGCCATATGTGAACATGATCCAGAAACACAGCTGTTTTCTCAAAGCTAAAGAATTATTCTTTGCTCAAATTAGTTGAAATGTGACATTGTTTAACGAAACATGGACACTGTCCTTCAGACTAAAGAAGAGACGGACCATCCTAGTTGCTTACAGTGCTCAGCTTAAAAACCTACATCTAGCAGCTTGCGCATCTGAAAAGGCACCTAGGATGAGAGCAAGGGAGGTGGTGAGTATGCGCAGGTGAGTATGTTGTGAAATCCCGCGAGAACTGTGCGTTATCCAACATGGCAG
>JBBIGC010070664.1:0-10723 GCA_037576955.1 Lepidarchus adonis
AACAGGTGTCTTTTATACTGATAACAAGTTCAAACAGGTGCCATTAATACAGGTGACGAGTGGAGGATAGAAGAGTTACAGGTCTGTGAGGGACAGAAATACTGCTTGTTTGTGTGAGAAGTGTGTGTAGAGTAAAGTGCAGGTGTCGTGTTAAGGTCAGTAGAGTAATGAAGTGCAGAGAGCAGCACAGATAGAGACGTGTGTAGAAAAAAAGTGCACATGTACAGTGTCCAGTGTTAAATTTGCAGAGTAAAATGCCCCGGTACTGCGGCTTTGTGTCTATCGTCATGCACCGAACGCCGTAGGAAGTCACTTTGTAAGCGCTCATATCATGTGTGGGCGTTTAGTGCAATGCAGATCGATTTGTCCACCAATGGTTTCTGGTTTGTGAACACAGTGATCCTCACTGTCAGGATGATCTCATTAGCAAGCATGCTAACAGAGCTCACTGCCACATCCGCAAACTCATTGATGTGGTCTGCACATGACCGGAACATGTCCCAGTCGGCATCATGAAGTGCATCTTGCAGTGTAGCCTCTGATTGGGCTGACCAACACTGCACCTCCCTCATGACCGGAGCTTTTGCAAGCACAGTGTTTGTATTCCGGTCTGAGGAAAATGGCATTATGGTCAGATTTCTTTGTTCGGCGGCGTGAGCAAGCGGCGCATCCATTGTTCTTGTCCAAGCCATGCAGTATCTCCGGCGACCATGACCGGTCAGGTTTAAAGGTAAAAACAGGCAAGAAACCTGATTCCTAATAGACAGTAGCGTTTTACTGTCGTAGGGAACCAAACCTGATGTTGCACATACATAAACTGAGACTAAAAAAGTGCACAGTCTGCATAGTGCAAAGTTAATGTTGTTATTGATATTGGTAGAGGAAAAAAGATCATCTTGCTTTGCATATTATTATGTTTTAATCCTGCAGACTTCCTTGGAAGATCTGAAGTTTGATTGTACGCCAACTACACTTTTAACATAACAGATTGTCAAAAGTGAAAGTGGCTATTATGTCATTGTGAACACACCATCATACAGTGCACCACAACGAAATGTTCCTCTGCATTTAACCCATCACACATGCAGCAGCGGGCAGCTACCGTGGTGCCTGGGTTGGGGCTTGAACCTGCGACCTTCTGATCCCAGGGGCAAGGTCCTAACCACTAGGCCTCCACTGCCCACAGAAACTAGTGGCAATAATAAGTGACCAAGTGCTTTACGTCAAATAACAAATACAACTATAAAAACAACCAAAAGAAACATAAAACATAAGGACAAAAAATGTATCAAACAAAAGAAAAAAAAGTCTCAGTCGCCACAAAACACTGGGTTGAAAACCAGAGAATAAAAAATGTTTTTTATGATTTAAAAACAATAAGGATCTTACCTCACATGCAATGTCTAAACTAAACAACAAGCAGACGGAACAAAGAACAAATACGTCTCTGGTGAAATAAGGTGAAAGAGGTTCATCAGAGTTCTGTGTTATTCATTATTCTGTTGCACTTGGCACTAATGATTATGTTTGCTTTTATCTTCCAGAAAGAAATGTCCTCCTGCAAGTCTTCTCCTGCTCTCACTGCCCAGTCACTTCGACAGTTTACTTCCACAGATACACCAATAAATGCCACAGTGCAGGACGTGCAGAAGCCTCAAAAGGAATATGTGACACTGCCACATTCAGTAGAGATTAAATGTGAGAAAATAGAGTCCAGAAGCTCTAGTACTCCAACAACATCCTCTGATCCTCTTCCCACCAACACATCTCGCAGAGAAACACAAAATACACACAAAGAGAAAACTCAATGCCCAGAGTGTGGGAAGAGTTTTACTGACAGACATAGTCTCAAAACACACCAACGTATTCACACTGGAGAGAAACCACATCAGTGTTCAGAGTGTGGGAGGAGTTTCAGAGAAAGTAATAGCCTTAAAACACACCAGCGCATTCACACTGGAGAAAAACCATATCACTGCTCAGAGTGTGGGAAGAATTTTATAAAACAGAGTACTCTTCAGATACATAAGCGCATTCACACTGGAGAGAAACCATATTGCTGTTCAGATTGTGCAATGAGTTTTATTAGACTGAGTACGCTTCAAATACACCAGCGCATTCACAGTGGAAAGACACCATTTAAATGTTCAGAGTGTGGAAAGATTTTTACTGTCCTGAAAAGCCTCGAAGTACACCAACGCATTCACACTGGAGAGAAACCATATTATTGCTCAGAGTGTTGGAAGTGTTTTACTAGACAGAGTGAGCTCCAAGTACACCAGCGCATTCACACCGGGGAGAAGCCCTATTACTGCTTGGAGTGTGAGAAAGGTTTTGCAAGACGGACTGATCTCCAACGACACCAGCGCATTCACACTGGAGAAAGACCCTATCAGTGCTCAGCATGTGGACAGAGATTTCGAGAGAGTGGTACCCTAAAAACACACCAGCGCATTCACACTGGAGAGAAACCATTTCAGTGCTCAGAGTGTGGACAGAAGTTTAGAGAAAGGGGTACCCTCAAAACACACCAGCGCATTCACACTGGAGTGAAACCCTATCAGTGTTCTGATTGTGGACAGAATTTCACAAACAGACGGAATTTCCAAGCCCATCAGCGCATTCATACTGGGGAAAAACCATACCAGTGCTGTGAGTGTGGACAGAGGTTTACTGCACAAAATCATCTTCAAACACATGAGCGCATTCATACTGGAGAGAAACCGTATCACTGCTCAGAGTGCGGGAAGAGATTTACTAGACTGATTAATCTTCAAATACACCAGCGTATTCACACTGGAGAAAAACCGTATCACTGCTCAGAGTGTGGACAAAGCTTTAGAGAAAGTGGTACCTTCAAAAAACACCAGCGCATTCACACTGGAGAAAAACCGTATCATTGTTCAGTTTGTGGACAAAGTTTCAGAGAGAGATGTACCCTCAAAACACACCAGCGCATTCACACTGGAGAGAAACCGTATCAGTGCTCAGATTGTGGACAGAGTTTCACCAACAGACGTAATTTTCAAGCGCACCAGCGCATTCACACTGGAGAGAAACCATATCAGTGCTCAGAGTGTGGACAGAGTTTCACTGCACAAAGTAATCTCCGAGCACATCAACGCATTCACACTGGAGAGAAACCGTATCACTGCTCAGACTGTGGAAAGAGATTTACTAGACAAGCTAATCTCCAAGTACATCAGCGAATTCATACAGGAGAGAAACCATATCACTGCGTAGTGTGTGGACAAAGTTTTCGAGAGAGTGGTACCCTCAAAAAACACCAACAGGTTCAACAGGAAATTGCATTGCTGCGCAGAGTGTGGACAAAGTTTTACAAAAGAGAATAATCTCCAAAAACATCAGTGCAAAAACTGTATCACTGCTCAGAGTATGGAAAGAACTATAGATATTTTAATTTAATAATACACAGATGCATGGATCTATATACAAATTGTAAATACATTAATGGGTATATAATCCTCTTTTTGGCAATATTATTAATTAACAAATCAGTATGGGTGATCACATGGGAAATATTTAAAACAGTTCTGTCATTAAATAAGGTAAATGATGTATAATCATTACAAATTGCCTGGGTTATTTTCTATGGTATTAGGAAATGTAAGATGTAATAATATATAAGTACTGTAAAATATGTTATTGTAACATGGAACTAATTGATGTTAGCAAATGTGGTTTAAAAGCAATAACTGATGTAAAAAAAATAAAAAAGTAACCTTTTTAATTTCACCCCTTGGGTATGTTATTTATTCTTTTTGAATGTTGCTAGAATTTGTTAAACAAATGTAACCTTGTTCTACATTACATTTTTAATTATGCATCTCACACACATACAGTGGGTAAAATAAGTATTTAACACGTCACCAATTTTCTAAGTAAATATATTTCTAAAGGCGCTATTAACATGAATCAGGCATCAGGAACAGGCTTCGAGCTCTTCCATGCCAAACATCCTGCTAACCAATGTTCAGCCCATCAAAAACAAGCTTGATGATCGCAGGGCCACAGTTAAGTTCCAGAGAGACATTCAGGAAGTTTGTTGTCCTTTGCTTCACATGGCTGAACCAATCGGTAGCGGACCACACAGTACAACTGGCAGAATTTTTTTCAGTGCATCATATGGATAGAACAATTGAGTCAGGGAAGGCCAGAGGTGGTGGAGTGTGTCTGATGGTAAATAACAGCTGGTGCGACAGTGCAGGCACCTCTCTCCTCACCCAGTCCTGTTTACCCAATCTGAAATTAAATGTCTATTTTATCTTCCTCAGAAATTCAATGTGGTCATAGTCTGTTTAGATCCCGTCTGACTCAATCTCGGTCAATGCCTCATGTGAACTACAAGAAGCTCTCACACGACACCAAGCACTACATTGGGATGTGGTGCTCATTGTGATGGGCGACTTTAATAGAGTCAACTTTAAGAACATTCTTCTGAACCTGAAACAGTACATCACCTGGACACAAGGACCCTGGACCACTGTTACAGTCTGTTTAAGGACTGTTATAGATCTCAGTCTCTGCCGGTGTTCTGACATTGCGCAGCGCTGTCTGCATAACAGGGCTTGTCTCTGGAAACACTGACCAATACAAGGAGGCAGTAACCAGGCAAAGTGGAGCTACATGGAGAAACTAGAGTTCCAGCTACAACAGTGTGACTCTAGCAGCCTATGGAAAGGACTGAAGACAATAAGATAAGTTTTGATTTGTACGGCAGAAGAGCAGCAGGGAGGGAAACAAAGAAAACAGAATAAAAGAAAAAACAATAGAAAATAAAATAAAGTAAAAGTTACAAGTAAGTAATTAAGAAATATTTACAACCAAGTAAAGTAAGAAGGTGCACAAGATAATATTAAGATATATGTGTTGAGCTGGGTTGCAGAAATAGTATTACACAAGGTGAAGGAAAACATTAGAAATAAGAACTAAAAATTGCACATGTCAGTCCATGGCGTTTGGATGGATGTGTGTGTGTGTGTGGCAGGAGCATACCTGTTGAAGAAGTGGTTCGCGCTCCACCCCGACCCCACTGAGAGTGTTCTAAGCGCCTCCAGAATCCACTCACATTGTTCTGGTGAAGCTGGTTCTCCATTCTCCAGTTCCGTTTCCCCTCCCTGATCTGTCTCTTCAGCTCCTTCTGCACCCTCCTCAGCTCCTCCTTGTCTCCTGATTTGAAAGCCCTCTTCTTCTGTTTGAGGGCGGCCTTGATGTCGGGGGTGATCCAGGGTTTGTTGTTTGGGAAACACCGCACAGTCCTGGTTGGTACAGTGTTCTCCACACAGAAATTCATGTAATCAGTGACGCAGGTAACCAGGCTGTCAATGTCCTTCCCATGATCATCACAACATGTTCAACATGTTGTGATCACATTGTCCTGGGGAGGGAGGTAATAAACTGTATGCTTCCTTAGCATTGGCATACAGTAAGTCCAGTGTTTGTCCCTGGTGTGGCATGTGACAAACTGGGTAAGGTTTGGCTGTGTAGAGTCCAGAGGAGCATGGTTAAAATATCCTGAGACGAGGAACAATGCTGTGTCTGCAGTCTGCTGACTACAGAGTGGAGAGAGTCAACGTCAACTTTTGCCGTTGGGGGAACATGCACTGTTATCACGATTACATGCAAGAATTCCCTAGGTAGATAAAATGGTTGCATGCTAACGGCTAACAGCTCAATGTCTCGGTTACAGAGCTGTTCTTTCACAATGATGGGCCCAGGTTTACACCATCTTTCATTCACAAACACCACATCTGTCCACTCACAGCGTCACGTTCATATCCAGAATTGGTGATGTTAGCCAAGTCTCCGTTAGAATCATGATGCTGCACTGCTGAAATTCTGTCTGGTATCTGGTTAGCGCTGCTAGCTTGTCCAACTTGTTCGAGGGGTTTTACATTCCCCATGATAATGGAAGGGGATAAATAGTTTGTATCTTCTGCTTCTCAGGCGTCAACACTCCCTCCCTCGATTTGGCATCTGTCTACCGGTGGAACTGCTGCGATGTGTAGCACTAAAAGCTCATTGCGGCAGTAGACAATGGATCCGAGCACCACGTCGTCAAACACAGGCAACAAAAGTAGGGAAAATCGTGGTAATTGCCAAAACTAGCACAAAACTATAATGCATGATGCCTAAATTGTTATAATAATGAGAAAAGAAACTAAAAAAGATAAAAAGAATATTTTTTAAAAAGGTGAAAGAAGCTCATAATAAGCAGAGCTGCCGTAACAGGCTGCCACTCCCTGCTGATAAAGCACTTTGTAACTCATGTGTTAAAGGCACTTTACCAAAAAAATCAATTACTTATCTTGTTGAGAGGTCCACCTTCTACTACCGATGACCTCAGGTCAACATTACCATTTAGACATATGCTTTTCACACCAACAATAGCTAAGTTACCTGCTGATACCTTGATGAAAAGTACAGGCTTAATTTGCTGGGGCAGCCAGTCCTGTACAAATTGGCAGTAATTTGACAGATGGTACAGATGGTCCTTGAGTCACGATGATTTTTCAATCTTACAAAGATAAGTGATACAGCAAAATTGTAATAATATTAGGCAAGAGTAGCAGCAGACGTTGGGGCAATGTTGGGATGTATGGATCTCCTGCCTTTGTGAGATTCCTGCCATCAGATCAGCTGTCTTTGTGTTAAAAACCCGTTTAGGCCATGTTTCGATTTACAATGTTTTCAAGTGACAATGGTGTCATCGGAATGCAGCTCCATCATTCAGGGACAACATGTAATTTAGAATTTTTAAAAAATCCATTCCCAGACTCAGGCATCCAAAGCCTTTTTTTGTAATAAAGCTCTTTAGATCTTAGCATGATGACAAAAAACACTTTAATTCAAAGAGAAGACAAGACCCCAGAATGTCTTAAATATAAAGGGTTCTGCATGTAAGAGGTTCTAATCATTGGGACTTTAATTTTAAGGTGTGATAAGTGTACAAGTGAACTTTCAAATGACTCCAGATTTGTTTATTACCTGGGAAAGCAAAAGCAAACAAACAAACAATCACAAAAACCTCACATAGCATTTATGAGGAAAAGGTCTTCCTGTGAGGTGAACAGCTGTCCAAAGATAGCATCCAGCAACAGCTGCAAGTTCAATATTTTTAATCTGTTATCACAGCCATAGCCCAATGGTTAGAGAAGTGGGTTTGTGACCGAAGGGTCCCAGGTTCAATTCTCGGGACTGGACAGCAGGCTGAAGTGCCCTTGATCAAGGCACCTAAGCCCCAATAGTTCACCGTGTACGTCTCTCTGGATAAGAGCGTCTGCCAAAGTCACCTTTTTATTTTCTCTTCATTGTCTGTACTTGAGCTGTTGGTGTAGTAAGAAGAACCTGGAATGGTCCTCTATACCTCTACAAGTTCCACGTCTTCCTCCAGAGGTTCTTGATCTAGGTAAAACTGTCTGGTTGTAAAGGGTTCATCAGATTCAGAATGGGCTGTTCGACTGCAGCTTTCACCTGTGAATGTAGAGCATAGGTTTATTTCTTTAGTGACAGGCAATATGTTTGGCTTTCTCTGTAGTGTGTACGTCACCGCTCCCCGTGTGCATGTGTGATAAGGACACTTTCGTTGTGGTGCACTGTGTGACAAATGATCACTTTCACTTGACTTACTTATGTGGTCACCTTGGTTTGCCTGACAGCTGTAGATGTAGGGAGAGCCTGGCATTGTCCTTTGATCTTTGTAAAACTGCCTGGTTGGAAAGGATTCCTCAGATTCATCCTGGATTATCTGACCTTGGCTTTCACCTGTGAATTTACAGGAACAATTAATTTCATTAAAAACGGACAATGTGTGTGTAAAGACTGATCCAAATTGTATAAATTAATTCTTATACCAGCATTCATGGGTCTCCCTATCAGAACCTCACTGTTCTTCCCTTATGTTCATTAACAAATTTGGCAAGCTAAAAGTTTACATGTGTATTTGCAGTTACACTGGTTAGTCTGGGGTTCAGGTTGGTTAGCTGTCTTTGCAGCTCCTCCTGACTGACCCAAGATGGCGGTGCGCTAGGTCACAGTGGCCACATCGGGTCTTAACCATAGTACAATTTACTAAAATTGTTTGCGTTAAATTTTTTTGTTTAAAGAGGTTATGTCCATCGGAACTATGGTCAAACGCCTATACAAACAGAAACAGCTTCTGGACATTGGACAAGGGTACCAAATTCTTCCAGATGGAGACACACTGGCGAGACTGAATTGTTCAGCCTTCGGAGGAAGTGGAGGCGTTGCTGAGCTTTCTTTGTGAAGGAGGTGGCATTGTCCGAGCATCATCCGGACACCGCGTCCGCCCGGAAACGCGTCGAAAGTGGTGCGCGGCAAGCGAGCCGGGATCCATGCTAGGCTAAAGGCTAACCCTAGCCGATTGCCACTACCATCTCTTCTCCTCTCCAACGTACACACACTAGACAACAAACTGGACTGTTTAAGACTGCTTCTTACCTCACGGAAAGAGATACGTCACTGGTGTGTTCTTATCTTTTCCAAAACTTGGTTGAACGGCGACATCAATGATTCTTCTATCCAGCTAGACAGGCTAACCAGCTATCATGCAGACAGAGACGCACAATCATCAGGTAGAAACTGCGGGGGTGGCCTTTGTGTTTATCTGAAAAATTGCTGGTTTAATAATGCTGCGATTGTCTCCGTACATTGTTCCGAACTCATGGAGCAGTCAGATGCAGACCGTTTTATATCCCAAGAGAGTTCAATGTTGTTATCGTCATAGCTGTTTACATTCATCCTAGCGCTAGCGCTAATGCTAAAGCTAGTGGTGCACTCAGTGAACTCTACTGGATAATCAGCGACCTGCAGACCATTCAGCTTCCTCATCGTTGCAGGGGGCTTTAACAACACATCCCTTAAATCAGTTCTACCCAAATTTCACCAAAATATTGACTTTGCAACACAAGGGGACAACATGCTAGATCTTGTTTACACAAACATCCAGCGTGCATACAAGGTGGCACCCCTCCCCCACCTGGAAAAATCTGATCACATTTGCACACTTCTCACCCCAGTCTACAGACCCATCAACAGGCAGCTCAGACCAGCCATCAGAGAGGTGAGAACGTGGTCACAAGCGGCCATATCTGCCCTTCAGGACTGTTTTGACTGCACAGATTGGGAGATGTTTAGAGATGCAGCCACCTCTGAACATTCACTGGACTTGGAGCAGTACACATCCTCAGTGACCTGCTAAATTAGCAAGTGCCTTGAGGATGTCACTGTCTCCAAGACCGTAACCACCTGACCAAACCACAAACCATGGTTCTCTGTGAAGCTACACAACCTACACAGCCCCCTGTCTGCAGAAACCACAGAGTTTTCCATAGACAAAGTCCAGATGCAAATACAGTATTTCTGACATTCTTACTCTGATCCTCTTGCACTTTTATTTTTCCTGTATTTCCCTCACTTAATGTGACACAAATATTCCATTGTTACAATGATAATTATGAACACTGATAAAATATCTTAGTAATGTAAAAGCCAGTCACGCATGGTCTCTGGGCATAGAGTCTGTCACATGAAACCAACTGTCGCCCTGTACATGTTGGTGTAGTCAAAATTACCTGGTATGGTCTTCTCCACCTTGGTGAGATCTACGTCTTCTTCCAGAAGACCCTGATCCATGTAAAACGGTATAGTTGTAAAGGATTTGTCAGATTCATTGTTGGCTGTTTGACCGCATATTTCACCTGTAAAATCACAGCAACAATTTGTTTCTTTAGTGACAGATGATGGCTTAATCCACCATGTGTTACAATGTGGATTTGAATTCATAATTAGCTGTACCCGTCACAGTATTCACAACACTCCCTGTCAAAATCTCATGTGGTGACAATCCTGTTGTAGTGTATGTTATCCCCCTCATGTACAGTCAAACCCTGTTAGCTCGCCAACCCCGCCTCTTACCATGACAGGCTGCAGGACAGATTTCCTGTCTGCCCACAGTATGTGCAGCTTCCTTACTGTACATCCGACACAGTCCTCAGCAGCACTGCCGCTCCCCAGGGAACAGTTTTATCACCGTTCCTCTTTACACTTTTCACCAATGACTTCTGCAACACAGAGGGCTCCACCTGCAGAAGTTCTCTGATGACTCTGCTGTAGTTGGATGTATCATAAACGGTGAGGAGCGGGAACACCGGAGCGTGGTGGACAGTTTTGTTGAACGTTCTGAGCTGAATCACCTGCAGCTCAACATCAGCTAAACTAAAGAACTGGTTGTTGACTTGAGAAGATCAAAATCTCTAGTCACCTCCATATCCATCAGGGGGTTGGAGGTGGAGATTGTACAGGACTACAAGTACCTGTGGGTCCACATAGACAATAAACTAGACTGGTCACAGAACGCACTGGCCACATACAGGAAGTGTCAGAGCAGACTGTACTTCCTGCGCAGACTGAGGTCCTTCAGGGTCTGTAACACCATCTTATGGATGTTCTACCAATCATTGGCCAGTGCTTTTTCTACACCGTAGTACTGGAGGAGCCGTGTGAAAGTAGCCGATAGAAACAGGCTGAACAAACTGATCAGGAAGAATGGATCTGCTGTAGGAGCAGAACTGGACAAGTGATGGAGCAGAGGATGCTGGGTAATGTACAGTCTGTTATTGAGGAAGCTGATCACCCACTGTACAGTGTAGTGATGGAGCAGAGGATGCTGGGTAATCTACAG
>JBBIGC010070675.1:0-10723 GCA_037576955.1 Lepidarchus adonis
TTTATGTATATATGTATGTAGATGTGTATGGATATGTGTATATATGCACACTGTATATTGCTTCCCCCCTATTTATTCATTTATTATTCATTTTTTTTCTTTCTCTTGGAGGGGTGCTGGTTTCAAAAACTCAATGAAAAGATTTTGATTTAAAAAGTTTTGATTAAGTAAAAGCAATTGCTGAGCAATGACCAGAATATTCTGAGGAACTATTTTTTTCTCAGCGCAGGCCACAAAACTACATTTTCTTTTTTTGGTGTAATTATATTTTATTTTCTCGTTTTGGCGAGGATTCCAATAATAAGTTGATCCTCAGTTTTGGGTCTTTTTCGCCCGTCAGGATTTATTCTCCTATAATAGCAGTCTCACAATACAGTATGCCTTGGATAGAAACAGAAATAAAAAGGGACCGGAGCTCAATTTCAAATGAATTCTTACTCAAATGTAATATCTATATATAAATGTTGTTTTTTTAATAAAATGAGCAAAATCTTCTAAAATTGTTTTGAACTTCACATTATTGGTAATTAAGCATAGATTAATGGGGAGAAAAAAATTTAAACAACTGAATCTTGTAATTTAAAAAACTAAACTCTCTGAAACCACAAGGGGGCTCCAAAATGCAAGAACATTTAACTCACCAAGGACAATGATGATCCATCTTTAACACACACCTAAAAATAAAAGTAAAGTATTCTGAATACAGATTTAAACCACCTCATACATTCTTCCTTATAAATCATACATCTATCAGAGAATTTTTTTCATATAAGAAGAATTTGGAACTGGTTTACTAATAAATCATTAAAAAAATGCAACTTTATACATTTAACAATTATCTACACTGTGTAATGTAATCAAATACTTTATAAAGTTTATAAAATAAACAGATTTTTTTAATCAGCTAAATTTTTCTTTATGCATTGGAACTTTTACTATTTTTTTTTTACTTTTACACTGAGACACTTGTGTATAAAACTAAATTGAGAGTCATATGCATTGACAGTAGTGTGCAGTTTAACCAAAGAAGCACTTTTCATGTAGCTAATAAAAGTGCAAAGGACTTCACTTACATGTCACATGCAGAGCAATGGTGGCACCTGTCTGGTTTGATCACTTGGCAACGATCACAGTATCGAACAGCTAGGAGGAAGAAAAATAATCAATAACTTTGATCAGATGCAAAGCTAAAAACCAATTAGGCAGTGCAGCCACTGAGCACAGACATCCAGCAGTAAAACTGTGATTGTGTGTGAGCGCTGTTGGGAGCCTTCAGCTAATCAATAAATCAGGATGTTATACTGGCTTGAGGAACAAAAGCAAAAACAAGAAACCAATGCTACTCCACTCCCCAAAGAAGCAAAACAATTAAAAAAAAAAAACATTCTCAATCATTCTACAAAATAAATGCCCATTTGAAAATATGTTCACAATATTTTTCAGTTGCAAAGTTATATCTGCTGTCTCTGAGGTTGTCAATGTATTATGGCAAAACCAAATTTGCGATATGCCCCCCACCCTCCCATCAACCCCCAGAATTTCACAAGAACATATTAGAAATCTGCTTCAGCAAAAAAGAACAATCTTTAGAACCTATAAAAACAACCCTTACACCCAATCAGATCAGAGTGTGTTATTTTTTATCAGTTTGTAAATTCAGAAAAAATTGGATATGAATTGTCCCTGACCAGTTTTATTAGAATTTAGCTTAAATCTTGATGGATATGGTTTGGAATTATGGTGATGTTTTTCTTGATTTTCTTAATTTGGTTAAAAGTTGTGTCTAACACATGGACATGTTTTATATGTAAACTTGTGGAATTGTCAGTTTGGTTTATGTCTGTGTTACATTGATATTTCTTTATTTTTACTGGTTGACCCAGAAAAAAATGTCTGCCTATATCAGTGGTTCAGATGAACAAGAATGCAGAGAAATAACTTATTATTTATATCGTTACTAACTCTCAGATATTTCCAGATTAACAGTTTGTCCTGTAGGTTGCGGTTTTGTTGTTATTTTTCAAATTATGTACAGCAACTCTGTAAAGCTGACTATAAATGTCTGAAGAAGGCAGCGTGCCTGTTGGTCCATCCCTATTGATCACCGCTGCACTGTTCCAAGATAAACTGAGCCAACTGTAAACATAAGCTTCATTATATTGTGCTGCACTTGCTTCAAGCCCAATAATTCATTCACAGGTATGCAAATTTGGAGAAATACACTATTCTACCTTCAAGTAAACACATGGTAAAGCAAAGTACTGAAGAACTAATTTAACCCAAAAAAAGTTACATCTGGACACATTTACATGTTTTACATTTTGTCACATTATGTTGATATTGGATGTGCCTGGTATGAATTATAAGGTAAAATGAAACTCTTTTGCTTTATTGCCAAAAATATCCAATTACTTAATGGAAACTTAGTGTGAGCTGATTTTAATCACAAGCTTACTAAGTACAAACTTGCATAGACGGCATCATTAAACTGCATGAAGCTTCTCTCATTCAAATGAAAGAAAAGGCCACAAGACGCCTTTAGGCTACATAATCACTTGTCCGCCAAGTGCCTCACCTCCAGCTCCAGTGCGGGTGTAGAGTGGCAGATCGCTGGCCACTCTCTTAAGGATCTCCTGCTGAGTTTCTGGACGCTCCTCCTTCTCATACTGCTCCTTTTCAGCTTTGGGCAAACAGAACTGAAACACACAGATGCAACAAATACTTAAAGCTACACAGCAATTTATCAGCATCAGGCCTAAAAAAGTAATATGAAAAGGTATTATGAATATAATGTGTCTGGAAATAAAAACTACACATAACTGCATGCATGATTTTGTCAAATAATCTGAAAACAGCCTAGAAAATAAATAAGAAATAATTATCCAAACTCTAGTGTAAAGTATTTATAGACGACTAGGGTTTACTGTAGCAAACAGGACAAATTCCTCTATTAATATAAGTGACTTCAAAAGAAAAGGTAGAAGTTGTGTCTACAAACTTTTGGACAGAGTGGTTTAATGGTAAGTAAGCCTTCTCCTAATATGACAATGTAAATATAATTAGAGCAGATCAATATACAGTGAAATGCATGTTTAGACCAATTCAATCTGGTTTAGTGAGACTGACAGCTGCACATAACTGTTCGTGTGGCAGCTCTGCTCACTTAATCACCACTGTGCAATGAATACACTGACTGAACTGGCGCTTCTTGTAATCAGATAGCGACCATATCCGCAGCCACTGCAAATGAGGAAATAATTGAAAGTATTTTAGCCTTTGATTAGCTTACCTCTTTGGAGGGGTTTGCTGGTCTTGTGAAGATGGTCTTCCAGTAGGACCAAACAAACATGATAAACGAGAGGTGAAAGATGACCAAGTAGATTACTGTGAGGAAGAAAGATCACGTGGGTTACAAGCATTCAATCAGAGTGAAAGTGCGGTTGCTAAATTTGCTTTGAAAGTAGATTAAATGAATGGTCTTAATTCTCAGAGTGCCTGACACATGAGGAATGCCTCAAAGAGGCAGTGAACTGCATATATCTCCTTCCCCAGGCTGTGGGTTTTCATTACTAATGCACTTCAGCCTATTCAGCACAAACTCCTCAGGCTTTTAGAGAACGTAAGAGATACCAGGAACTGTCCTCATATGACGTCCAAACGCAAGGACTACAAGATCATTTTAAAATTATACCGTATTATAACACAACAAAGCAGAAACATGACAAAGATAGAGTATCAATCCCAAGTGATATAAAAAGGGCTACTGAATTATCAACAGTGCTTCTCTAAGAATCAGAAAAAACCTTGTACCTCAAACTGCAACTAAAAAGGCATAAATACACAGCAAACGCATTAAAACGAGTAATGGCAGCTAATGTAAAATGTAAGTGATTTAAGGACATTTCAACTGATCAGTTTGATCTGATGTACAAATTCTGTAAAAAATGTAAAACATTACAAAACCAAATGAGCAAGGCATCTGTGCAACAGGAGCAATATCAACTTCAGTTTATGGTAGTAATACTTTATGTTAAAAGTTGACAAGTATTATTATAAAACATTATAGAAAGCATATTGCTTCTGAGAGTATAACTACAGGTGTCTTTTCAAGCAAAGATTTCTCAACACTTACTTTTTTCTCCCGTACTTGGAATTGTGACTGTAAAGAAAAAGGAAAAGAGACGCTGAACATCTGCAAACATGTAATACAACTCTAAATACATGTGGTTGATGGGACGCATTAATCAAGTCTCTCTAATCAAACACATTACACCTGGCTAAACTATGGAGTTTAACATAACTGAATAAATATCACATGATTCTGCTGCTGATGCAAGCACTGAGAGTGAATAGTGGAGTAAATGCTCTGTAACGAGATCAGATTAAGTCATTTCACACACTAAACGATCTGTTTATTAAGCAGTATTATTATTATTATTATTATTAAATTTAGTTCATTTAATGTTCTGCATTTTTGCAGGTTATAGAAATCTCTAAACTGAGTAAACTGTGTTTTTCAAACCCATGTTTTATGTAATATACAAGGACTTGATACCAATAAAACTGTATTTAAGTTGCAACACCGATGCACATAGTGATTCTGATGCTCATTGCCTGCTGTGGTCCCACACAACCTGATACAGAGGAACAGGTACAGGTTTGCTCATTTCCGAATCCAAGAACATCCCTATGTTCTTGTAACAGTAAAGACAAAGTGAACTTTAATGTCAATTCAGACCACACAACAGGGGGTTTCTCCAGGCTCTGCATGCAATCGAGACATCACTGAAGGTTGGCACGCAAGACAACAAAGAAGCACTGCCAGTGGACATACTAAGATGTAGGAATAGAAATACTGCAGGTTTCCCAATGTTTCTATTCTATTCTACACTGGGTGTACTTTCAGAGTGAACACATAAATTCACCCAAGGTGAACTTGTGAACTTATGAAGTCTTTGTAATTAATAAGATCCAAAATGAAGTTTCAATATAATGACACCAACTGATGAAGACGGAGCGCTGTGTTCTTTAATACGATACTGATGGACTTTATTACTACAGCCAGTGAATACAACTTCCTATAAAGCATGTGTCCAGCCATGGTGTAGATGCCGGAAATTGGGAAAGTCTGAGGAAATCAGGGTTGAGAAAGCTGAATGAGAAATGCAACTTCAAGTTTTCTTTTGTTTTTCCTAGTCTGAGATTAGGAAATATGTTTCCAGTTGCCATCAAATGCAGCATTAGTAAAATGAGGTGAATGTGACCATGTGTCATTGTGGACAAACGTTATCACAAAAAACATGCACCAGGGGATCAGTGTAGCGGGGCAGACCCTTGCTTAATTGTCTTGACTTGAAACAGCAGCCATCAGTTCATAAGGGCAAGGCCATAACTTCTAGGCCTCCACTGCCCACTAGAAAGGAGAGTGTGTGCATCCCACACTAACAGAAATTATGCAGTTGAGATTCCCACATTTGGGGACAGCGTAAGAGCCAATCCTCACTTTGGGTGATCATGGTATTGCCCCTTCCTTGATCAGTACCAGTAGGTATGAAAATATCTACAGTTCCCATACAGTGCACCCTCAACTTTAGTATCATTGGGTTTGGAGCACTGCACTAATTATGGTAATAGTACAATAATTAAAAAAAAGTATGGGGGTGTGAAAACTGTCTGCAGATTTAATGGTTTCGATTGTAGAAATAAAATCCCATTTGATGTGAATATTTTTTACATTGTTATTAAGATATTAGCCTCGTTACTGAATAAAAGAAAATGTGCTGTATCGTCCACCCTTGCTAACAGGTTGAATAAAAGTCTAACTTGGCCAAGTTGTAGCAGGCTAATTATGACAACGGCCGCGTTCCAATCTGCACATTAACACAGACCACCCTCGTTTTCAGGAAGGCCATGTGTAAAGTAAGTGTGTTGTTCGGGACGCAGCCAAAGTGTAGCTAGGCTAGCTCATGGCTAGCTAGCATTGCAGTATAAGGGGCTACAAACACTGTATTGGTTCTTTGCCTCATTTGGAAGTCAAATAACCAGCTTAACAGCCAGTGTTCACTCAGCATGACCGTTAACATTTCAAGAACATGTTACCAAAAGACTAAATAACTGTTAGCTTCTTGGCTAAGTAAACAGACCTTAAGTCTGCCTGAGCTAGTGTAGAAGCCAAACACTGGAACAGAAGATGAATATGACATGACTAGCTTAAACACACAAATTACATCGATAAAAAAAAGTGTTGAACTGTACTAAAATGTAAGCAGTTGTCTAGTTATCAGCCGTCTACGACGGCTAAAAAGCTACAATCACTTCCTACTCAAGTTATCTAGCTATCTCAAAGAGTAGAAGGCTAAAGCTAGGACGCGTGTGATAAATGGACTTACATATACAAAGCTCCACCACGTAGGCATAATATGACCAGCATACCACTAAAGCAATGAATATGACCGGTATCCAAGCCAGACCGCGCTGACAGCATCTCAATACATGCGAAGGCGCCATCTTTTCCGTCCACTCCACAGAGAGGAGTCAGGCTCCTTCACCAAAACAAGCACGCGCTCGGTCTTTACAGCAGGCTGTCCATGCACTCCCCTCTTACATTTCAACACCAAGTCTGTTTTCTACAAGCAAAAACGACGTACATGTAGTACAATGACATGTATTCAAGTCCAATTTCGCATTTCCTGATATTTTTTTATTTGAGCAGTCTGGATTTTTGAGGAAACTTCTCTACTTCTGGTTCAGTCACAGTTTAGCAAAGGCTGAACAATTTATCGTTTTTATATCGTAATTGCAGTTTATGTGTGGAGTTTAATAATACTAATTATCTAATAATTAATTCTACTTTAATGAAAAGTGGGTCTGGGCAAATAAATGTTCAACTGATATCAAAATAACTACCCCCCAATCATTCAGCCCTAAATTTAGTGTTTATTTTTAATAGTACAGAAAGACAGGCTTTAATGAAACATACATAACGTTCATTTATATGCTGTCAGATACTGGGCATTTTATCTGATTACAAGAAGCGCCTGTTCAGTCAGTGTAACCTCCAAGTCATTATATGTCCAGACACTTGCTTGAGTCATGATTTCATTGCATTAAATATTATTAAAATATGGGTTACTGCAGAGAAATCTACAGATTTAAGTTAATTAGTACATGAAAATGTGCAAAAATCCTTTAAGTATACCTTTAAATTTCATGTGCATGGTAGAATGAAGCAAGTATGATTACATACTATTTATACAACAAAATCAGTCTGTAATCTGTCATCTAAAATCTAAAACATTATATTTTTGTCTGTCTGACTCCCCAACTTTATTGATTTTAAACAGATATTTCTTACTCTGCCTTTTCGCTCAACTAACACTCAACACAAAATGTCAGAGAAATTGTTTCTTTTTATTAATAAACCTTTCAAGTCGAAAAAATACCAGTTTGCACATAATGTCTAGAAAAGATTTGTACTATTTGGTAATGACATCACAACAGACGAAACAGAACAGCACATGGGGGCACACAAATTACACAGTTTTGTCATACTGGTTGCCTCCACCTACTGGTACATTTCAACAAGAAAGTACACAGGCGGTCACGATCCCAAACCCATGAAGAACAGTTAACATGCTGGATGGACTGATGTATATACGGTCACAGAGCACTAAGAGCCAAATAAAGTGACCAACACACAGAGTGGCTGAGATTATGTATACTCTCTTAATGAAACTGCTCCACACTGAGGTTTCCCTAAAACATTCTACCATTCCATCAGATGTGGTGGGCTGCAAATTCATCTTGCGTCATGTCAGTAATCCAGCCTTGCCAGTTGACATGCTCAAAAAGAGTCAGTGACAGCATAGAGTCATATAACTGGAGCCAGAAAGCAATGGCAAAGACAAAAAATAAAGTACAGGACAGTTCAGATGATGAAACATTTTCAAATGTGCTAAGGACAGTTCTCTTAAATGGACACTCCAGCATTTTTCAGCCTAATTCCTGTCTCCCACCTGGTCACCACAGACACTTCTGTCTTAATTCTCTGTATAATAACAGAAACACTGAGTCAAAGGACTTTTACAACAGGCAGTTAGCAAATTCAGTCAACAGATTTTCATGTCTTTTCTAAGTAAAATTGTCTGCGGCAACTGATGGTACAATACAGACAACAGACTGAGACTAGGTTGAACAATGCTAGAATATTCCTTTCATACATACCCAACAAAAATATAGAGATCTGTGACTAATGTTGACTTCTTGTGGCCTAAATGCTTATTCCCTTTATTCCTTCTATCTTTTGCCCCTCTTGTTGCCTGCAGGAGGCTTTTTGAGCTGCAGCAGTGGCCCTCCCGTGCCAAACCCTGCTGTTGGGGTGTTGGACACCCCAAAGGTAAGCCCGGCTGATGCGTTGATTCCTGGGTTACTGAAGTTGAAGCCTGAGGTGCTGGAGCTTCCGAACCCTGTGTGAAGAGGAGAACTAGGTTAGTAATATTTAAACACTGTACAAGAGGACTGTTCTTACATGGTTCACAGCCAGAAATGAGTAAGAACTAGTTATCTTTCTCAACTTTTCTCAACTTTCCTATGTATTTTCTAATACTTCTACTTGGACATATTAGTATGTAAAAGTGTTTTTAAACTTTTCATATTTCAAAAAGGATCCCAAAAGCATGTATAAGCTTCATTCCCATGCTGATAAATGCCCAATAAATAATATTTTTTATGTAGGTATATACGGTCATGCAAATGTTTGGGCACCCCATAATAAATAACAGATTTATGTGATTTTGTCTCTCTAGGACATGGAAACATATTTTCAGCATACATTGATGCATATTTACTTTTTAGGCTATAAATTGAACAAAAATAAAAACATTATTATGGCACTGTGCAACAATTTGGGCACCCTAAGAGTTCCAAAGTCTCAGATTCTTTTTACAAGGTTTCAGACCTTACTCAGCTCATTAGATCTGATGCATGGCAACAGGTGTCATTAGTAAATGTCAGCTGGTGTTAATTTCAAGGCTTTACAAACACTGACTCTTCAAACCTTGTGCACACACTTGTGGACACCCAACAACCATGGGTTCCTCTAAGCAGCTGTGTAAGACTCTGTAAATGAAAGTTATTGATGCCCACAATGCAGGAAAAGGCGACAAGAACATAGCGAAATGTTGTCAGCTTAGTTTCTACAGTGAGTAATGTAATTATGAGATGGAAGTTCAGGGAAACTGTGGAAGTCAAGATGTGATCTGGAAGACCAAGAAAACTCTTAGTGAGAACTGTTGTCAAAAAGACAAATCAAAATCCCCATTTGACTGGAAAAAAAAACCTGCAGGAAGATTTAGCAAACTCAGGAGTGGTGGTGCACCATTCCACAAGACCTTCATGGAAGAGTCAGCAAAAGAAAACCTTACCTGCGTCCCCATCATAAAATCCAATGTCAGAAGTATGTAACAGAACATCTACAGAAGCCTTATGCATTTTGGAAACAAGTGCTGTGGACTGATGAAGTTAAAATAGAATCTTTGGCCACAATCAGCAAAGGCATGGTTGGAGAAAAAAGGAACAATATTTCATGAAAAGAACACATTGCCAACCATTAAGCATGGGGGTGGATCCATCATGTTTGGGGTTGCATTGCAGCCAGTAGCACAGGAAACATTGGAAGAATGGATTCCATTAAATACTAGCAAATTCTGGAAGCAAACATCACACCATCTGTAAAAAAGCGAGACAATGATCCTAAACAAACCTCAAACTCCACCATGGACGACCTCAAGAGACGCAAGCTGAAGGTTTTGGAAAGGCCATCACTGTCCCCTGATTTAAACATCATTGAAAATGTGTTGGTAGACCTTAAAAGAGCTCTGCAGGCACGACGATCAAATAATATTACCGAACTAGAAACATTTTTAAAGGAAGAATGGGAGAAAATCCCAAGTCCAAAAACTGAAAGACTTTTAGCTCTAAAAATCATTTGCTGTGATATCTGCCAGAGATGTTGTTACTAAGTACTGACTTATGTAGGGTGCCCAAACTTTTGTACAGCGTCATAAATGTTTTTATTTTTGTTCAATTTATGCATAAAAAGTAACTATGCATAAATATTTGTTGAAAATATTGTGGGGGTTTTTCCATGTCCTAGAGAGTGTTAACATCTTTTACATTTACAAAATCACCAAAAGCTGTTATCAAGGGGTGCTCAAACTTTTGCATAATACAATATAAATGTATATATACTGTATATACACACACACACACTCCTCAACTTACAACACTCAACGTACAATGATTCGTGATTATAACGCTGCCCCAAACTCCTTTAATTTATGGTGTGAAAGTTAAAATAATAAAATGCTAAGAAAATGGCTAAACAGAGCCTCAGGTGTCTGAGTGTCTCCCTCTGGTGGACTGACAGAGGAATGAATATGTATTTTATTTTAATGGTAACTAGTCTCTGCAATTTCACCTATCCAAGCCAGTGACCACTCACACCTGGAGCAGCGCCCGGGGAGAAGTTGGGGGTTGGGTGCATTCCTCAAGGGCACTTCAGTCTGCTGGCTGGTTTCAGGAACCGAACCAGCGACCAATCAGTCACAAACCTACTTCTCTAACCATTAGGTCATGGCTGCATCCAAATATACAGGTCCTTCTCAAAAAATTTGCATATTGTGATAAAGTTCATTATTTTCTGCAATGTACTGATAAACATTAG